>JAJHSJ010000002.1:6539094-6657690 GCA_021015155.1 Magnolia officinalis
TTCATGTTTGCTTTGAATTGTGTAAGAACCATTGGATTCTTTAGATACATCTATTTTAACCTTATTTTCATTTGTTCTATTTGACTGCAGGAGATGATATCCAGGCCTGAAATTGGACAATCACAAAGGTTTTATGCATGAAACAAAGTTGATTTTTCCCTTCCTATGTTGCTTTACTATTAAGTCCATGTAGCTTTTTCTTTCTTCTTTATATAGTTTCTGTCATCTTTGAGGTGGCACCTGAAGATTGGAGTCCATGCTAATCTTTGGCTGGAACACTAGAAGAAATTGTCCACAGTGCCATCTTGGTCCGACATGATCCAGAACAAATGAGGTAGCTCTTATTGGGGTAACCTTGTGGGAGTTGATTAGAGTAATCAATATTGCCTGCAAGTAGCCAGTTAATAAGGAAAGGGCAACACACTTGCCATTGAGAGAGAAGAACCCCTCATCGTGAAGTCGAGGCTGCACCTGTACTAATGCCAATCATAGACACTGGAGATCCGTTGGTGAAGTTCTTACAGTTGACCTTAATTATCTGTCATGGTTGAACTGTAGTTTCTTAGAAATATCGCACACTTCTTTTGCCGGGTCTGAATGAAATAAATCCTAATGCGGCTAGACTCGAGGAAAGCAATGCGTTGGCTCTATCCATAGTTCCACTAGGTAGGTTCCATCCAAGGCCAATGCTTGATTTTTATGTTTTTTTTTGATATTTTGCAGCAAGCTTCCAACAAACTCAAATCTTTGGCTAGCCCTATGCAATTTGCAATACTAGGCCCAAAACAGTACTCATACACACATATGAGGAACATCAACATCCTCAAAACAGTACCTATACAACAGTACCTTCACCCTTCACCGTAATTTTTTGCTGGACAGCTAGTCGATGAAGGTTGGATTTAATTATCTAGGCTGCACTTGGATGAAGGTATATTATACTTACAACCAACTTCAGTCAATTGGCCATGCTTGAATGAGGTATATAATTTTGCAGTTTGGAAATGGGCAGATTCTTGATTCATATATTTCAATATGCAGATGTAAGATCCTGTGTGCTGCTCCAGGTTATCAGGGGAAACAGCGTAGTCATGATTGAAGGTCTTGAACCAGTTTGCAAAACGTAGTAGCTGCTCTCCAGATGGACTGCTGGGTTAGTGACTTAGTGTATCATCTGTGATTGTGTTGAAGACATAGCTGGTATTGTTAATGGATCAGATATGGTTTGTTTTTTGTTTATCACTTATCTTACGCCATGCTACATTCAGAGGCAGTTCACATTGGCTCATAGGCTGCTGTAATGTAGAGGGAAAAAAAAAAAAAGATAAATAGGACTTTTGCCAGTTATGGTTGGATGATGTGTGCAAAAAAAAAAAAAAAATGTTTATTAGAAATGTGAATGTCATGCACATGCAATGACAACAAAAATGTTTCAAACAGAAAAGGCCATTGACAAGTTAATCTGTACTATAAATTATTGTTGGGGTGTTGCACTCAGTAAGTTATCTGTTCAATCAGGGTGAGGTTCATGATGCGAGCAAGAAAATGGAAGCAGACCTTCTCAAGGAACCACAAGTAATCAGTTTTGTTACTTCTGCTTGTATCTTCCTTGAATTAGTTTCCCCCCTCACACTTGTCTTTTAATTTCTGGTTAAAAGACAACCAGCTTGGCTTTTAAGACAATGTGAAACTGATTTTCTGAACCCCACTCAGGAGGCCATGCATTTACTATGGCTACGGAACCAATGGCTACGGTCGAACTGTGGGCTTACCATCTTTAGCTACGGATTTTATCCGTAGCTTTAGACCATTTATGCAACAAAAACTGACGATTTAGTGGCGTCCAGCACAACTGTCAGTAAATGTCCTGGCCGTCGGTAAAGCCTTTACCGACTGAGACTTTACCGTTTGTTAGCTAACCGCAGGCAAAGGCTTTGTCGGCGGTTTTCTTGGCCTTTAAGTAAGGTAAGGGGTTGGGGTTGGGGTTGGGGTTGGGGTGGGTTGTATATGCTCAGGGAAAAGGGGGGTGGTGAAGGTTGGTTGGTGGTCTCAGTTGGGGAGATGTGAGGGGCATTTGAGCAAACAGGTGGAGAGGTGGATTGAACCACATGAGGGACAATAGCGTGGACAGTTGAGGGACATTCGGCTGGAGTTTGATTCGAACTCTGGCGAAACCTTTAAAAACTCCAAGAGTAGATGCCCTATCAATCTCCATCACCTCTCCATAGGTGTTTGCTACCATCTAAATAGCGCCCGAGTACCAAGAATGCGTTAGGATTCCAAACAGTCTGATCCAGATGCCTTTGGTTAAGGGAGTAGAGTTGGTGTAGGGGAGTATCTGCTTCAAAAGCAAGCATTTCCTGCCTCAATTGAAAGTTGAGCAGGAAGCTTTGGGACCAATTCTTGTGAAGTCCACCGAAGATGCAGAGAAAATGGATTCTCAGAATGTATCTATTAGGTGCAGTATAGAGACCCTGTCATCAACTGCGGTAGCAATTAGGGCTGATGCTAAATCCCTCCTCAGCTTTGCCACCTCCCTACTGTCGGCCTCCACAATGAGAAGGGCAGAACCCTCTGGTCAGCCCGAGAGAGCAGTCTCGGCGGCCTATCTAAAGCTCTGGTCTGGAATTACCGCACGTTTAACCACTAACGAGTAGGAGACCCCATTGGGTTGAGAGGATTGCTGGTGTTTGGGAGGATGCTAAGGATGCTGTACTTTATCTTTAGGCCTGCTCTCTTGTAATCTAGCCCTTTCAATGGAGATGATTCTGCCATCGATTCGTCTGCCGTTAAGGCAGTTGAAGGCATTGAATGCTTCTTGTTCATACTGAAACCGGATGAACGCAAACCCTTGAGGTCTGTTGTTGATTCTATCTTTGGGGATGTAGACGTCTGAGATTTTGCCAAATCTGCCGAAGATTCGCAGTAGGTCCTCACGATTGGTATCGAAAGTGAGATTTGCAACAAATAGGGAGAACGGCGATGGGGGTTTCTTCCCTCTGCGAGGGACCTGCCATGGGGGTTCTTCAGCCCGCAAAGTTCCTTCGACTCTCATTACTCCTCGACCCTTATCCTTGGCACGGTCTGACTGGTAGAACCTACTGCTCTTCTCACCAGTCACAATCTCCAGAAGTAAAACTCCGAAGCTGAATACATCTGATTTGATGGAGAATTGCCCGTAAATGGCATACTCTGCGGCCATGTATCCAATTCAAGGGAAAGTCACCAACATCAACAGATGTTTCATGGATTAGTAGAGAATGTTTGATTATACTAAAGCTAGATTTTAGTTATTAGATAGATAGGGAGAAATTGGAAAACATTTGTAAGACCAGAGATGCTTATGGGGACATCCCAACTGTCTATGTGAATTAATTCGCACTAATTTTATCGATACTCAGAACAATGATACCTTATAAACAGCACCAAATCCACCTTCTCCACGCTTATTGTCTTCAGAGAAGTCGTTTGTTGCAGCTCTTATTGTACCCAAATCAAATAGCAGTGGCTCCTTGTTTCTTTCAATCATATGATCTACACAAACATTGCCATCTTCAATCATTTGTGTAGGTCTGCCAGGCTTCAAGGTAGCAGTGTTAAGCACAAATTTTAAAAAGGATGAAACTGTTTTCACTGATGCAAAGGGTAACCCACAGTGACCCACCGATCAATGGTTTCTTCTTTTTCCTCCTTTGTTTTTTAAAAAAAAATTTTAAATTTTATTTTTTGATAATGAAAACATTCAATACTATCTTAATTTAAGATTCAACTTAGTAGAGTCATCCCGACCCGGCCGGACATCAGGTCGAATCGAGTTTTCAGGCTTTCATACTTTGACACATATACATACTGTGTGATAAGATACATTCAACGTCCAAATAAAAGATAATGAACAAGGATCCATAGAAGTGAGAGGACAACTTCAAGAAATGCATGCACAGCTTAGAAAAGTCCATCAGCCCTCTCTTTCAACACTGATCTCTTGCAAAAAATGGCTGAGTGGGTAGAGGCGAGCGTTCCGCAGGAGCGGACTAGCTTGAATTGTTCAACGTGTCACATGGGCCATCCGTTGTTATTCCCATAGACCCTCTTGACATAAAGTCGCTTAGGGAGTTGGTTAAGTCATTGATTTGCCACAAAGTTAAGTAGCTTGGCCGCGATGTGACACTGCTTACTTCTACGTCGCCTGATAGCATGGCCACCACACGTGACATGGGCGGGCGTAGCACTGGAGATGTTTGAATGCACAAAAGAGCTACTCCAATCATTCTTAGGGCTTCTCCTTTGTCAAATTCGGACAGTGTCGGATCGATCAGTTCCAATGGACGGTTAGCTTCGTGTAGAGTCCAAGCCCATTCGAGGAGATATATCTTATCTTGATCCAAGCTTGTATCTGTAATTGGCCTTCCGCTAAGAATTTCAAGTGCGACGACCCCAAATCCAAACACGTCAGCCTTTTCTGTTAGATGCCCACGCAAGGCATACTCCGGTGCAAGATACCCGATTGTCCCTCCAACCCGTGTGCTGATGTGTGTCTTCTTATCATCATATAGTTTGGCCAAACCAAAATCTGAAATCTTGGGATTGAGATCAGCATCAAGCAAAATATTACTGGCCTTGACATCTCTATGTACGATTCGGAGCCTTGACTCTTCGTGGAGATAAGTGAGGCCTCGTGCGGTACCCAAGCATATTCTGTAGCGGGTCGGCCAATTTAGATGCAAGTTACTGTCTCCGAAGAGTGCATGATCAAGACTCCTGTTTTCAAGATACTCATAAACCAAAAGGCGCTTATCTCCCTCGATGCAGCATCCGTACAACTTCACAAGGTTCCGGTGCTGCACCGCTGATAAGGTATCAATCTCTGTTACAAACTGACGCTTTCCATCATGAGATGGCCCTGAGAGTTGCTTCGCAGCTACTATCCTTCCATCTGAAAGTGTGCCCTTATAAACAGCCCCAAATCCTCCCATTCCCAACTTATTTTCCAGACTGAAATCTCCGGTCGCAGTCCTCAGTTTGGAATAACTAAAAGTGTTTGGTTTGGTACCCATTTCTAGAAGCTCTTTATCTTCATCCATGTGCCTCCTCCTTAAGAAACAGGTAGCGATGGCAAAGGTGAGCACAACTACAACAACTATAGGAATGACGATGATGATGGCAGTTCGAGATGAGCGTCGCTTTCTTCCTGGAAAAACAAGAAATACAGTAGTTTTTAGGCTGGAAAGCAGGCCACATCGGTTCCCAGCCAATCTAACTGGCCTCAGGCCTATAGTACAGGCCCATGAAGTTGGCACAGGTTAAGTATTCGAAGCTTTTGTTAAATAAGTTGGGCAGGGCGCACCATGACTGTTAATGTTCATTAAATGGGTTAGGGTTGCTAATTAAAGCCTCACACATGTGCCAGGGATACCATCTACATGCCATCATATTTGTCAGCACAAAAGAACATTTTAAAAGAAACGCACGGAAACAGAAAGAAAATAAAAATAGGTGTGTAACAAACAGAAATCTTACAATATTGTTATCTTTAAAGTAATATTTACCATCTAGCAATATTGAAATACCTTTGTAAGAGAGTTAATAGCAAATCCTCCACGATCCTTTCTATCCCAGCAAGACATCGACTCTATCTTCTAAGGAGGACACTGCTCGTCAGAGGGTCCACATAATCCTATCTGGCCGCCGGATCGCACAAGCAAGTTCTCTGTTTCGTCGGCATGGGAGATCAGTAGATTGCGCAGGCTTCGTACGTCCTGGGGAGCCAAGCTCTGGAATGTGAAGATCCCGCCAAAAATCTCAATGCTAGTGTGGAGGATTATCAGGGGGTGGTGCTGGTTGACGTGGCTATTCAAAACCCGCGGGATTCAGCCTGCGTCCCGGTGCAACTGCTGTGTAGAGGATCAGTGGCAGAGGCAGGGGCCTGCGGTGGGGACTTCAGAACACCTGTTTATGCACGACATCCAGGCGAGGGACGCGGATTGCGTCCTACCCCCCGCCCCGCCCGGACGGTAATCCGTCCGGGCGGGGCTCTGTGGAGCCCACCGTGATGTAACTGTTTTATCCTGCCGTCCAACTATTTTTGCAGAAAATTTTGATATGTGTACCAAAAAATAGGCAGGTCCAAGGCTTCAGTGGACCGCACCAAAGGAACCTACATTGATATGACACCCACCGTTGAAACATT
Organism: Magnolia officinalis; assembly: GCA_021015155.1. Classification (NCBI taxonomy): domain Eukaryota; kingdom Viridiplantae; phylum Streptophyta; class Magnoliopsida; order Magnoliales; family Magnoliaceae; genus Magnolia; species Magnolia officinalis. The sequence continues at coordinate 6,545,282 of JAJHSJ010000002.1, forward strand.
TCTAAGGGCCCACGTGATGTTTTTTTAACCATAAAACCTATTCATAAGGTCAGGTAGACGTGGATGAAGTGAAAACACAAATATCAGCTTGATCCGAAACTTCTCTAGCTCCCAAGAAGCTTTTAATGGTGGACGTTTAATCCCCACTTTGTGGTCCACTGAAGCCTTGGACCTGCCTCATTTTTTGGTTCACATATTAAAAATTTCTGCAAAAATCGTTGGACGGCAGAATAAAACAGTTACATCACGGTGGGCTCCACAGAGCCCTGCCCGGACGGATTACCGTCCGGGCGGGGGTAGGACGCAATCCGCGTCCCCAGGCGAGTATGGTCTGAGCCCACTTCGCCCAGATCTTCGGCATCCAACTAAGCTACAATCCATCGGTGGAGGATAGGTTGACCCACTGGTGGGGTTCCCGTTCATCGCACAGGCCTTCTGCCCCATTCAAGAATCTGGTGCCCTATTATCTTCTTTGGGAGCTGTGGAAAGGCAGAAATGCTTCAAGATTCGCCGGCACATTGGCGAATGTGGGAATTCTCATCTCGCGCATAAGTGGTTGGATTCGGTGCATAGTGAATAGATGGGGCACATGTCGGTCTCGAGCCAGCATGTCCAGCAGGGGCCCTTGCGGCAATGGGGATTCCAGCGCAACCCCAACCAAGAGGGCCTACCCAGGTGGTGATCTGGAGGAAGCCTCTGGTTGGCTGGGTGAAGCTAAACATTGATGGGTCTTCAAGGGGAAACTCGGGTGTGGCAGGTGGTGGGGGTGTGTGCAGAGGAGATAAGGGAGGTTTCTGCTTTGGATTCTATGCGGGTTATGGCTTCGCCTCTAACACGAGAGCGGAACTTCGAGTAGTTCACGACGGCTTCGTGCATTGCCTCCAGCTCGGCTTCACAAATATCGTAGTAGAATCTGACTCTCTTCTGGTGGTGAATTCCTTTATGGGTTATCCTGCCCGGGTCGGAAATGGAAGTATTGGGTAGATAGAATCAGGAACCTTAGCCTTATCAACCATGTAAAGCTTGTCCATATTTGTAGAGAGGGTAATGGGCCGGCGGATGCAATGGCCAGAATGGGCAGTGAGAAGCAAGGGTCGGTCCTGTTTTTAGCCCAAGCCGACCTTCCTCCAATGGTCAAGGGCCTCCTTTTCCTTGATAGAGTGGGAATATGGGCCGTTAGGAGGGAGGATTAGGAGCGAGTGCTCCTTGTTTTGTCTGCTTTTCCTAACCCTGTATTTGCCATTTTATTTCCTTACTATAAGCTCCCCTTATGCTTTGTTAGGGGAAGTCCGAACCTAGGATGTTGATCTGTTAGCTTTGTAATCCTTTTTGCTCTTATTAAATGAATAGATCCTTAAAAAAAAATAAAAATAAAATAAAATAAAATAAAATAAAATAAAAATGGCATAAGCCTTCTCCACTAGAGAAATGTGTGTTTCGAACTCGTATAATCTAAGCAACACCCAATGTACACACATGGCACACTTATTTACCCAGACCAATCCAAAAATTAAATCTGTTGAACTACACATGGCTCACTTATTTAGCCAAACTAATCGAAAAGCTAAATTTATAAAAATACAATTATTACTTTTTTAAATAGCACTTTCTTCGGGGGGAGGGGAGGGGTTCTGATTTGAAGAGTAAGAAACAAGGGTTTTAAAGGAAAAAGAGAGCTTTAATAGGGTAAGTTGTGGTGATTCAGTAAACTCTATTTGCAAATTATAGAAGAATGTCAAGTACAAGATGGGAATTTCAATAACTAAAATAAAATTCATACCTAATTGAGACAACGTTGTTGTAACTTGATTGTAGTCCTATTCCACACCTTTTTTTCCTTGGCGCCCATCATGCCAGGGGTGGTTCGTTGTGTGGTCCCCCTCGCGCACGTGCGAGGGCGAGAGAGTGCATCCACAGGCCAGCGACGCCGTGCTCCTCTAGCCACACGCGTCTTCTTAGGGTCATTGGTTCACGTGTCTCGCTGCTTGACGGGCCTCGACAATGATCCTTCCGCAGGTTCACCTACGAAAACCTTGTTAAGACTTCAACACCTTACACCTCAAGAGGAGCACCGGGATGGGATGAGAGATTTCAACATATGTAGGCTTGGGGACCTAGGCTTATTTATATAGTTACGGAAGATGAGGAGTAAGTAACCATCGAAACTCCTCCCCCTTAAGCTCTACATGAATTTAAGATTCCTATTTCAACCGAAACACTATGCATGCAATACAATCCTAACGCACCACCCCTATACATTCTAGATCAATCACAACTTCAGTGGGGGTCCACCAGTATGCCTAATCATGTTATCCAACCTTTACGATAATCCAGACCATTGATTAATAAGACACACCTTATAGAATTCTTACATTCTCCCACCTGAGCCACATTGATCAATGTTAAGGATTAATTTTCAAAAACATTTTAAAAACATATTTTTGTATTAAAAAACATCTGAATGGTCAACCAATGCAATTATTGGATAGTACGGGCAATGCTTTTACAATCTGGTCTATCAGGACCAGCAGTATCGAATCGCGATAGCTATCACAATATTTAATCTAAGCGAAGTGAGATTAAACATGGTCACAAATAGTACCAGTCTTAACGACATATATCAAGAACTAAAACGTATGATATAAAGATTACATACGTAGTGTGATGATATGTGTTTATCCTTAATGTTGGCATATGTCCTAAATTTGAACGTGCACGACCGGTCGTGGGTCAGGTTCGACTGGTCGTGGGAGCGGCTCGACTAGTCGTAGCTCGCTCGACTCAAAGTCCAACGAGCCCTGTTTTTCATGTCCGGGCCCTTCGACCAGTCGTATGGATTGTTCGACCAGTCGTAGCTCAACTAGTCGTAGCTCCCCTTCGACTAGTCGTAGTTTATGCAGATTTGTTATGCGATTTTGCGGATTGGGGAAATCTGTGTCCTTTTGCAACTGGGATGCGGAAGGGAAGTTGCCTAAACTATAAATAGGTGTTCCTAGGGTTTTTCTAAGGTATGGGAAAGATGAGGAATATTTCTAAAGCTTTCTAAAGGGGTTCTAGGGAAATTAAAGGGTGTAGAAAGGGTGAGATTCATGGTTGTTTGAATCAAGTAAGTCATCTCTCTTGTAATTTCTGCTTCATAGTGGATTTCTGTCGCTTTGTGCCGTGGTTTTTTCCCATAAGGGTTTTCCACGTTAAATCTGTGTTCTCTGGGTGTGCTTGGTGTCATTGGATTGCTATCCTAGATCTAGATCTGTGTGATTCCGCAGGTCAAAGTCCCTAACAAGTGATATCAGAGCAATTGTTGGGCACAGATCTAAATCTGAGGGATTAGTAATAATGGCGAACACCAGGTATGAGATTGAGAAGTACTCAGGAAAAAATAATTTTGAGTTATGGAAGATCAAGATGATGAGTTCCTTAATCAAGAAAGGCGAAGATGGTGCTCTCGAGGAGCGAAAGTGTACCATGACTGATGGTGATTGGAATACTCTTGATAAGAAGGCATTATCATCGATCCGTTTGTCTCACGGATGAGGTTCTTTACAATGACATGAGGGAGAAAATTGCGGCTAAGTTATGGGCGAAGTTAGAGGATGTCTATGCGAAAAAATTCTCTAAAAATCACCTGCACTTGAAGCGGCAGTGGTATAACTTCAAGATGGCAGAGGGTGGAGATCTGGAGGCTCACATCCGCAACTTTAATAAATTAGTTTGCAAATTGTTAGATATGGAGGAAGTAATGAAAGATGAAGAACAAGCATGTATGTTACTGAATTCTCTTCCGACGTCATATGAGTCATTCAAGGACACTATGTGTAGCATGAATAAAACCATGAGTGTCGACACTGTTATCTTAGCCCTTCAAGGGAAGGCTATGAGACAGCTAAACAGCGACATGGGGACATCTTCTGATGCATTATTTACAGTGGGTAGGAATTTTGAATAAGGTACAGGTTCTTCAGGTTTTAGATCCAAATCCAAAGGCAAGGGCAAAGAAAAGGTAAAGTGCTGGAATTGTGGGAATGAAGGACATGTGAAGAAGGATTGTAGAAATCCTAAATCGAAGAGAGAAAATTTTGAGGCTTCGTACAGGAAGGCCAATGTTGCCACGTCAGATGGATCGAGTGGATGTGATGGTGATGTTTTATCTGTGTCTTCACTCAGACGGTCATACGATGATCATAAGGATGAGTGGATGCTAGACACAGGGGCATCTTTTCACATGACTCCTCATCGGAGTTGGTTCACCAGCTACAGGGAGTGCGATGGTGGACAGGTATTTATGGGCAATGACATTGCTTGTAATATTGTGGCTGTTGGTTCGGTGTGCATCAGAATGTTTAATGAGGTGGAGCGTACCTTGACTGATGTCAGGCACGTTCCTGATTTGAAGTAGAATCTGATTTCTCTTGGTGTGCTTGAGGCAAAAGGATGCAAGTACACAGGTATTGATGGTGCTCTTAAAATATCTAAGAGAGCATGGGTAATTATAAAAGTACAACGACTCGGTAACTTGTATAAGTTGGTCGGGAGTACTTCAAACAGTGGAGCTACAGTATATGTAGCGTATTCCACCTCTACACTGTGTGACATGTTAGGCATGGCCACATGAGTGGGTAGGGCAGGAAGGCTAAGACGTGTGGACAGGGATACAGAGCAGGTGAAGCAGCCACCTGTGAGAAGAATCACATGACATGATCGCAGGATATCGGCGATGTACATGGACGACTCCAATATTGTAGGAGGATTCATCTTCTATTCAGATGGCTCTAGGTAAGCCTAATGCTGAGAAGTAGAAGGTGACTATGGGCGATATGATGGATTCGTTGTACCAGACCGACATATGAGAACGGGTGGAGCTTCCAGTGGGCTGAAAAGCGGTTGGATGCAAGTGGATCTTCAAGAGGATACAACATAGATACAAGGTGAGGTTGGTAGTGAAGGGTTATGCTCAGAGAGAAGGGATCGGCTTCTCAGATATATTCGCGCCGACGGTATAGCAGATGTCTATTAGATCCGTGATTGGCACTGGTTGGCCAACTTGATCTTGAGCTGAAAGGATGGATGTGGAGTCTGCACTTCTGCAAGGGAAAGTGAAGAGCAGATCTACATGAAGCAACTAGAGCAGTTCGAAGTTAAAGAGGCTGAGAAAAGACTTTGCAGGAGGTCGTGGTTTGACCTATCACCTAGGCAGTGGTTTGATTCCTTTATGGATGAAGGATCGGGGGCCTGCAAAGATGGTTCTTGGCATTGAGACTGAAGGAGGAGTAGGTTGTGGTAATCACAGGAGGAATACCTTGTGTGCAGGTATTGATCAAGGATGTGATGGGCCAGGTAAAGCCAGAGAGCGTTCCCTACATGTCTCTCCTCAAGTTTTCCTCAGGACATGTCCTAAAACAGATGAGGAAAAATAGGATATCTCATAAACCTTATTCGAATGTAGTTAGCAATGTATGCCATGGTCTGAATTAGACTGGTCATTTCACAGGCTATCAGTGTTGTGAGCAAGTACCCCGGCAAGCAATATTGGGTAGCGGTGAGATGGTAAGAAGATTACGTCTTTCTTTGTGAGAAGACAGGAGCAAAGATAGTTAAGCATGTGGATTTCTGATTCGGCAGACATGCTCACCTAGATCGTTCTTATAGAGAAGTTCAAGGTCTATGTAACTTCTCTGGGCTTGGCAATGGCGTAAAAGAAAGACGGATGTGCACAAGAAGCTATGATGTGATACAGAAATAAGAGAAGAGGTCAAGAATCTACACGGTTCAAGATTGAAGACATGGTGGAGATTGTTGGCATATGTCCTAAATTTGAAAGTGCACGATCGATCTTGGATCAGGTTCGACTGGTCGTGGGAGCGGCTCAACTAGTCGTAGCCTGCTCAACTCAAAGTCCAGCGAGCCTTATTTTTCATGTCCAGGCCCTTTGACCAGTTGTATGGATTGTTCGACCAGTCGTAGATCAGCTAGTCGTAGCTCCCCTTGGACTAGTCATAGTTTACGCAGATTTGTTCCGCGATTTTGCGGATTGCGGAAATCTGTGTCCTTTTGCAACTGGGATGCGGAAGGGAAGTTGCCTAAACTATAAATAGGTGTTCCTAGGGTTTTTCTAGGGTATGGGAAAGATGGGGAATATTTCTAAAGCTTTCTAAAGGGGTTCTAGGAAAATTAAAGGGTGTAGAAAGGGTGAGATTCAAGGTTGTTTGAATCGAGTAAGTCCTCTCTCTTGTAATTTCTGCTTCATAGTGGATTTCTGTCGCTTTGTGCCGTGGTTTTTCCCGCAAGGGTTTTCCACGTTAAATCTGTATTCTCTTGGGTGTGCTTGGTGTCATTGGATTGCTATCCTAGATCTAGATCTGTGTGATTCCGCAGGTCAAAATCCCTAACACTTAAGAGGTCCACGAGCTTTCAGATGTCTTTAACGAGACAAAATTGCTTACTTAAAATAAATTATGCATATATAAAGAGAATAAGAAATTAACTTTATATCAGAATCATGAAAATTTTATAAATGAAATGCCTTCAATATCTGTAAAAATAAAATATGCTTAACTCCCATTAACTGAATACATCTGTGGGGTTAATGACTCTCATACATGTTACATGCTCTTGAAATGGTGTGATAGGGAGCCCTTTTGAGAGAGTATCCACAATCATCTGCTTAGTGCAAATGAAGTCCATAGAAACTAGACGATTCTGAACTCTTCCTTCACAACAAGATAATTGATATTAATATGCTTCGACCTTGATAAATATTTGTTGTTGTTAAAGAATGAAACCGCAGCTGAGTTATCACAAAAGATTCTCAATGATTTCGAGATATGATCCTATACTTGCAAACTTGAGAAGAAACGGTGTAACCATAATACCTTATATGATGCTTCATGACAGGCAATGAACTCAACTTCCATGGTGGATGAGGTTGTTGTCGACTGTTTCACACTTTTCCAAGACAACCCAACCAACTATCATGAAGATATAGCATGGGGTAGCCTTCTTTGTATCAACACAGCCAACATAGTCTGCGTCTAAGTATTTAACCAACTCTAAATGATCACGCCTTCTGTATGTAAGTATGAAGTCTTTAATTTGTTCTTTGTAGGTAGCACAACACCTTCTTTACAGTTATCCAATGCTGCATTCTTGGATTAGATAGATAGTTATTCAACATTCCAACTACAAAGGTAATATTCGGTCATGTGTAGACTTGAGCATACGTGATACTCCTTACTACTGATGCATACGAAAAATTCTTCATTCGATTCTTTTCCAAATCATTTGGCATTAGAACTGTCCGAATTTATCATCATTTACAATGGGAGGTTGTCTAAGGGCCTGTTTGATTTTCTGGCTCAAATGTAATTACCTTGTAAATGAGTAATCATTATTTACCAAGGTAATTACCTGCATCTTTCCTATTGCTGACTTGACCAGTTACTTTTTAAACACTTAAATCGAGAAATTTGTAAAATAAATATGGGGCCCACCATAATGTGTGTGGCTTATCCACACCACCCATTCATTATGCCAAATGAATTTAGGGCATGAGCCCAAAAATTAGGCAAATCCAAAGCTCAAGTGGACCACACCATACAAAATTATGAGAATCGAATGCTTACCATTAAAAACTTGTTGAGGCCCTTAGAAGTTTTAAATCAGGCTTATATTTATATTTTTCACTTATCCATGTCTATGTGACCCTATGAACAAGTTAGATGGTGAATAAACCTCAATGTGAGCCCAGTAAAAGAATCAACTTTCAACGGCCGACAAACTAAGTCCATTGTTTCCTTTCATGTGGGCCAATTGGGCATTAGATCTTCCGATTTTTTTTTTGGATCAAGCCCTAAGATATTCTAATAAAATAGATGGATGACACGGATATATTATATACATTATGGTGGGGCCCACGGATTTAAGTCAACATTTTTTGACTGGTTTTCTAGGTGGAATTACTCACTCATTTTCAAACAAGTGAAAAATGTAATAATTACTTCTTTACCAGGGATTTACCGAGATCACGGAAAATCAAACAGGCCTTAAGAGCATAGTTTTGCATACCATTGTTTTCAAGTACCCTATCAATATAGGCCATCTGTGATACGCCTACATGATTTGTCATGACCTATCTCAATGCCGATGACATAAAAGGTATCAACAAGATCCTTTATCTCAAATCTTTGAGATAAGAATTTCTTAGTATCGCTCAATATCCTAATGTCACTTCTAGCTAACAAATATTATCAACATACAAAACTAATATGAAGAACTTGCTCCCACTAATTTTGTCTTAGATATACTCATTTGTGGTGTTTTTTACAAAACCGTATGAGGAAATCACTTTATGAAACTTCAGGTACTACTGTGATGCTTGTTCAACTCATATATGGATTTGTTGAGTTATAAATCATATGTTCTAAGCCATCAGATACAAAACCTTTTAGTTGCAACATGTATACATTCCAATCTACATCTCCATTAAGAAATGCAGTCTTTACATCCATTTGATATAGCTCTAAATCCATATGAGTCACAAGAGACATTATGATCCTGAATAAGTCTTTCTTATATACTAGTAAGAATGTATATTTAAAATCAATACATTCACATTGGTTAAAATCATTAACAATAAGTCTGTCTTTATATATTTCGACATTACCCTTAGAGTCTCATTTAGTTTTAAATACCTATTTACAACTAATCGACTCTATTCCTTGGGGTAACTCAACAAAATTTCAAACCATATTGTCCTTCATGGATTTCGACTCATCCTTTATGGCATCCACTCAACAAGAGGGTTTAACACTTTGTTTGACTTGTGTAAAGGATTTAGAATCATTTTCTACTCATATGTCAAACTCATGCTCTTATAGGTATACGATATAATTATTTGGAATCACAAGCATCCTCTATCCTTCAGATTTTCTTAATGGCTCACCATCTTTTAGTGTGACTTTGATTTCCTTCGTCAGTAAGTTGTATAGGAGGTTCGTTATGGTGATTTGGAGTGCTTAAAAGCTCAACTGAAGGATTTGTCCCCTCATGACCCAAAGTAGCTGTGACGGGAATTACAACCCACACTTTCTCAAATATAAAATTTAAAATATTCGTGCCCACACTATTTTGAGTATCCTCAATGAATCTGGCATTCTTAATTTCAATAATCTTGACGGAGTGGGAAGGACACTAGAATCGATAACCTTTTAACATTTCTAGATATCTTATAAAAGAAACAACTTATGGTTCTGGGATCGAGCTTTATTTTATGAGGGTTATAAACTTTGGCCTCAGCAGGGCATCCCCAAATGTGGAGATATCAAGGGCTTGGTTTTCCCCATTTCACAACTCAAAAGGAGTTTTATTTAGAGTCTCCTTAGGGACCCTGTTAAGGACATGAATTGTAGTTTTGATCGCATCACCCCAAAGAGATTTTGGCAATATTTAATTTCTTATCATACTATCCACCATGTCCATAAGAGTGCAATTATACCTTTCAATCACATCATTCTTCTTTGGACTCTCAGGCATGGTGTACAGGGCGATAATGCTAAAATCTTGCAGGTATTTAGCGAATGGTCTCAAATTGCGACTTGATTCGTCATATCTGTCATAGTATTCACTACCACGGTCAAACCCGATGAGCATACTCTTCCTATCGAGTTGATTTTTAACTTCAGCCTTATAGATTTGGAAAGCATCTAATGCATCTGCTTTTTAATTTATAAGATAAATGTATCCAAAATGAGAGTAGCCATCTATAAAAATAATAAAATATTTATACTCAGTCAAATATGTTGTAGGGAATGGCACACAAATGTTGGTATGTGTTGTTGAGGGTCAAATATTGCACATTGGACCCCATTTATTACTTGGTTTTATGAACATGATAATGCTTAATATCCTATTTTAATTATGTGTGTTGCAAGGTGAATTTAAGAGCATGGATTGGAAAAGGTGATAAAAATATGGTTTTGATGCTCAAAGATCACCAAGGCAAGGGATGGATCTTAGGAGACCAAGATTGAAGAATTCACATGCCAAAGATCCAAGGAAACCAAGTGATGAAGGAAGAGAATCGAAGATTTGAAGTAAAGATAAGGAAACCTGAAAATTATCCTGAGAACAGATTCTGGGACCTGAAAAGTCTAATTCTGGAAAACAGCCAAAATCGTCTTCGATCATAATAACGTACTTTCGATACATATCGAAGATCATATAAGGGATGAACATTGATATGAGCAAGTCTTCCTGAATGTTCAAGGACAGCTAAAGCACTATCCAAGAAGGGCCACTGAGTAGAATCCTTGAAAGCGTGCACAATGACTGAGATAACATTTTTTAAGAATATGAGCATAAGGGGTGACACATTCGCCAAGGAAATCGTATCAGAGATTGTAACTACAGAGTTGGAACCCTCAGAGCCACTTGGGGTCAGCATAATTGTAACTGAAAAGAAGAAATGCAATCAGAAATATTGGAGCTTGATATATAAATATTTGACAATATAAAAGAAGGAAGAAAAGAGCATACCTTCTCTGGGGGCAACTAGAGAAGTGGCCCGAACAGAAAGGGTTCCTGGTTCAGAAGATGTGGGTACGTCCGTAGCTGTAACAGTGACATTAAGAGAAAGCTCACGAGCCCCAGTACATGAATCTAAAGTCGCCAGAGTTGGGACGTTAACCGGATCAGAAAAGAATTCCAAACTTCGAGCTACCAGTTGGATAGGAGAAGGATGCACACTGAGAGACTTATTAGCACGAGTAGGAACATCAGAGGTTGCAGTAACAACTGGTGGAACTTGTGCAATGTCTTGGCTCACCTCCACACTTTAAGGAGAAAATATATTTTCCGCTTCTACTTGAATGTTCGACGGTGGGATTTTTGCTTCTCTCGACATGGACACCTCTACTATCGTTGGAAGGGTGGTATGCGCAATTGCATCAGTGGTCTCTACAATGCAAGGAGAATATGAAGCATAAAAAGAAATGAAAACATTCGCCCCAGCAGAATAGTTGGACCCTCCATAATCAAGCTGTTCTTCTTCGAAAGAAGCTACTCTGATAAGGGAAGAAACATCTGGATGATCTGGTTGGATTTCGAGAGGCGGAAATTCAGCCCTGACTTCACCTTCTTCAACGATGTCCACCTCGGCATCCACTTACTGGTTTTCATCCAATAAAGCATCCCCTTCATCAGTTAAACTTGTGGAAGAGGATGTTTCGCTGACTGGAGTGTCTGCTGAATAATCTGACAAGTTGTCCTCTTCAGAGATGGCTTGTTTTCTTTTATAAACGGTCTTTACAGGGAGAAGGCGAGCACCTTGAGCGGGAGGAGAAAGTTGTTGTGCTAGAACTTCTGGGGATAACGACTTGGCTCGCGAACAAGTCATAGGAGAAGCGGTAGCAGCAATCTGACCTACAACAGGAGAAACTGCAGTTGTTGTACGATCTACAGTAGAAGAAACTACAATTGCGGTTTGTTCTTCTGTTTCGTGAATAGGAGAAGAGAGAATAGCGCCGGGGGTTTCGAATTCATCTATAGGAGTGGCTTGTCTTTTTCTTCGCTTTATAAGATTGAGGGGAGATCCAAAAGCAATCCACCCCTCCAAAATGTTCTGCGGCTTTAATTCTCTAATGGGTTCTTTTACGGAAATTTTCCAACAGAGCTACCCTGGAGCAGCTGCATGATCTTTTTCAACGAAATACCTGATCCCTTGTTTTGGTTTGTAATTTCTCAGCCTGGGAGGGGGAATCCAAATGGGACGGTCAACAGGAAAACAATTACACACCAGATAATAATGGTGTGGCGACCAGTGCATCCAGGCATACGAAGCCTACACTTGATGGTTGAATCCTGGAAGAATGAAGCGGGAGCCGAAGTTCCTGTCTAAGAGTTGTTTCCATCTTAAAGCCCAATTATATGGGCCAACCCCATAACTTCTCATTATTCGCATAACCCTCTTCTCCCACTTAGGGTATTGTTTGATCGTAGCCAAATTGCCTAGCAAACCTACTTAGATAGTAGGGTTTCCTCTAGAATTCCACTCCTTCTCACATTAGTAAGCTACAAGAGCGAATACATATCAAGAAAGCTTTCTTAATAGGCTTCAAACTATTGTTGTCTTCAACCTCGGTCCTCAGCCTGATGAATCAAGTAGAAAGGAAGAAATCAATGGATTCCATATTCTCAATCTTATCAACGATCCATTCGTATGCCTTCTTCACCAACTTCCGTCTAAGATAATAACACAAGGGAAGGCACTCGAGGTGAACGTAAGCCTTCTCAGGGTCAATGTAAGTCCATGGAAAGTATACTCTAAGCCAACTCGAGAAATAGTGCCATGGAGTAAAGGAAGATGTAGCTCCAACTGTTGGGCTTAAGCAATGCATCGTAACATTTTCGAAAGCTCTATACAAAGAACATAAGACGGGAGGAGCCAAAGAATACTTCTTTTTGCCTTCTGTCATGGCCCCTACCGTTACAAATAGAGTTGGGCGAATGGAGTACGACCATTTCAAGTTGGGTAAGACAACCAGACCTAGCCAGTATGCTAGGAAGGTAGCTAATTCGGTTTCAGCAGTGAAATTGGTCGGACCTCTTATTCTTCTACGAGCAGCTTCCAGTTCCGGGGAGTGGCTACTAGAAAACCTGAAAAGAAGAGAGATCTGAGAAAAAGAAAAACATGAAAATGTATATGAAAGGAGAAGAGAAGAAATATTGAGAACACATACCACAGGAATCTCGAGAAATGTGCTAGCCACTGGAGTGGTGATATTTTATGAACATCAGGGAAATGAGACATTTCACGAAAGAGTTCAATAGTGGAAGCAGAGATGTGAGGTGTTCTGCCAGGAGTGACATAAGCGAACTCTTCATTGGTGGGAATATATATACTCATCTAGAAAAGAACCAGTGATGGGAAGGCCCGCCATCCTGTGTAGATCCCATAGAGTAATCCTCACTTCACCAACTGAAAGATGAAAGGAATTTATGGTGAAAGACCAATACTTCAAGAAGCCTTTAAAAATAAAAGTGTCTTTGTGGAAGAAATCAGAGGTGGCTTCTATAGTTGCATATATATTTGCCACAATAAGGACTTCCTTATATTTTTACAGAATTGCCCTGACCCACGAACTATAGAATTGACATTTGGCTAAGAGGCCACGTGTCCCTGAATTCATCCTTTCCCACAAAGAATTGCGGTCCCAAAAACGTTGTTGGACTGTTTTGAAATAATGGGTGGGATACAAAGAGTGAGGATTATAGCATGGCATGAGAAAACGCATATATGATATTTGTCCAGTCTTCTGCACTAAACACTTTTCTATAAGATAGCCTTCAAGAATTTTCGGCTCTTTTATAACCCAGTTCGCCACATATAGAAGCCGATTCTGCGTCATATGACCGGATGGTTCGCTTTGGATCATAGACAGGTAACACTGAAGGTGCAGAAGAATGATGATGGTCTCATCTTTATAAGGGTTTTTTGAACTCGATTGTGTTTGCTTGAGACTTGATCATGTCCCAAACATTTTAATAACGTCTCTTGTTATGTTCTAGTATTTTCACCTGGAAGATTTCATCTTTACTCTTTCACTTCTTCTTCAAAATAGAGGGAGGAGGGGAAGATTCAGCGGGAGTAGGATGAGAATTGTCTGTTCGAAAGTTGGCGGCAGATTTTAGCTACTTCTCCCAATCAGACTCCTGGCCTTCTGTAGGTGGTCCCTCCAGCTCTCTCATCAGAACGACATTACCGATAGGATCAGATAGGCGCTGGATTCGATCAGCAAAATTAATTATCAACGGGGCTGGTGCTTTGAAAAGGGAGGAATAACCCTCAGAAGATTTGGCTTTCTTCTGGGAATGAGTTTCAGGTGGCTGAGGATCCGAGGATTCAGCGGCATGATGGTCAGGGGAGGTACGAGGCCTCTTGGAATGGGCCATTGGAGAAGAAAGAAGAATTCAGTAAAAATGAACACTTGGAGGATTCTAAAAACTAAAAAGTTTAAGTTGTGCACAAAAGTCTGTTGTGCGCAAGGTTTTGTTGTGCGTAAGTAAGCATTGTGTGCAAGTAAGTGTTGTACGTAAGAAAACGTTGTGTGCAAAAAGTTGTTGAGCTGAAGAGGATATCGCATAAAGGAAGACAACTACGAAGTATGAATGAATGAAATAAGGACCTAGGTGGGCTTATATAAAGTTTCCAAGCTGAGTTGTACGCAAGCATGTCTTGTGCACAAACGCGCGTTTTGCGCAGGATGCATTGTGAGTGGACCTGTAATTGTGCACAATGAAGGAAAAATACAAATTATTAAAGATTGATCCCACATTTTCTTGTTTTATAGATAAAAAAGACAAAAATGCAGGATAAAGGGGGCATCTGTTGAGGCATAAAAAGACCAAGAGAAAATAGAAGAAGATAAAGAAGAAAATCTTCCCTGAAGGGGTTGTGCGGTGCACAATGAAGGGTGCAGGGAGAGAAGAGTTGTGCGACATTCAAAGAGGGGTTAACGCACAATGGGCATGACCGCAAATGAGGGGTTAGCGCATGTTTGCTTGCCTCCAAGTGCAGAGGTTCGTAAGTAATATCCTGTGAATACAGGGTCGATCCCACAGGGAGAGGAATTGCTAGAAGGGAAAAATTAAATGCAAAACAAACTAGGTAATAAAAACTAAAACTAATGATTTGATTTTGGGATTTTTGAATGGATGTAATTCAACTGAATAAAATAACACCCAAGCTTCAAAGTTCCACACATAGGTTAATGTTCCAAAATCATGATGACTTGGATAACATAACTAGGATTTGATCACTATGGTCAGCCTAATCGGAAAATAAAACAATTTAAATATTTTAATAAATGATATAAAAAATTAGAAAATCATGGATTTGCACCATTGACATATATTCTCAAGCGTCAGTGATTTTAAGTATTCAATATCTATAGGATAATGAATATCAAAGAAATATAACAGGTTGAGAACCTGTCCTATCTAGGAAATCTGATTGATCTAGGATAAGCCTATCCATCAATGTGGATCTCATATGATGGAAACATATGGATCTCACAAGAGGATAAAAAATAAAACCTAAATAATAGATAACATGCATACACCATTCTTCTCATCATTAAAACAATCAATCATCATAATCTTAAAGAAACATTAAACCCATGTGCTTCCCTTCTAGCTTGGGCTAGAAGGAACTTAGAAAAACATAATTAAATTACGGAAATAAAAAGCAACAAGAAATAAAGAAAGAAAATGCAAATAGAACAAATATTAAAAAAAAATACTTATAAAGCTTTAATAAAACTAAAAACTCTTTAAAAACCCTAAACTTTGCTCTTGAATGCCTTGAATAATGTTTTAGGAAGCCCTATTTATAAGTAGGAACCTCCAATTTTCGTACAAATTTGAAAAACCCTAGAAACCGCATCAAATATACGTATTTTTTTTAAAATAGACTTCTCGCTGCATAGTTCGTTTAAAACAGTCTTCCTGCTGCGCAGTTTAACAAAATAAACTTCACAGCTTCATAATACACTTTTTCAAGACGATTTCAGGATTCTTCACTTCAAATCTTCGATTTTCTTTATTCTTCACTCAGTTTTCTTAGATCTTTGGCATGATTTTCTTAGATCTTTGGCATGTGAATTCTTCAATCTTGATCTCCTAAGATCAATACCTTGCCTTGGTAATCTTGAGCATCAAAATCATACTTTTACACCATTTTTCAATCCAAACACTTAAATTCACCTTGCAACACATACATGAGTAAAATAGAATATTAAGTGGATTCATGTTCATAAAACCAAGATATAAATGGGAAAAATTATGCAATATTTGAGTCTCAACAGCGCATAATAGGCGTGACCGCACAACTGGGGTCAGCGCACAATAGGAGTGACCACACAATATGGGTCAGCATACAAAGGAAACAATGGGGTGTTCGCACGTGCAGAAGGCTATATATACCCCAGTATTCCCCTATGAATCATTCATTGGAGCAATACTCGAGCAACAGAGAGAGACTCGGACTTAGAAGAATCCAGGTACTAGCAGTACCTGTTGTGCGGTACGTGATCCATGGGGAGCACAACCCATGTGGGCGCACAACATATGGGGCACGCAACCCTTGCAGACGCACAGCATATAGGGCGCACAACCCCTGCGGGCACACAACATATGGAGTGCACAACCCCTGTAGGTGCACAACATATGGGGCATATAAACCCCCCCCCCCCCCCCCCCCTGAGGGTGCACAATGGCTCTGTTTGTATCAGGGATTTGTTAATGACTATTTAGGGATCAAAAGAAGACCCTGATTTGGATTGAAATCAGAATAAATATTATTCCAGCATAGCAATACCTCTACATCGAAGATCATGATGCAATCTGCAGAAATCAATATTAAACATTTAATATTTGTATTATGCTTATGTAAATATTCTACTTTGGAATCAAAGGAGATAAAAGATGTAAATGAATTCAGAATGAATGAATATTGTGATTGTTGACCTCTTTATTTTTCTTTTGTTAACTATTGAGTAAAATGAATTTCCCAAATCGAATGCATTTGTTTCTTGTCGAAACAACTGTGATTAAAATATTCTATCATGGACATAATGTGCTCTAGATAGAGACCCTCTTGGTCGTCACATAATTCCATGGGCCTTTGGGTAGTGGTCCACAAATCGATGTGTGTAATTTATAAATGCAGTGTCACATCACTTCCGGGATTTAATGTCATAAATAGTCGCTTAATGATCAAGTCGTGTCACTTAATTTACCTAACTCATGTGTTGTGCGCCTTGGGGAGTTCACGTAAATACACGGTAGCATTGGCCATGCCGGTGAATATTTGTAGTTATGGGATATGGGTCGAGTCGGGATTTCTCTAAATCGTATTCCACATTGTGATGATCACTACGTATGATGAGCCTCACACACTTTGCTAGGCATGCATCTCACGTAGGTTATTTGCACATTTTAATATCCTCGTAATAGTGGACTATGAGACATATCAGAACTCTTACATTACTTTTATGAATCTCTTGAATTATTGTTAATCTTAAAGGATAACCATCACTATGAGTAGGGCATTGACCATCTTCCAACCGTACAGATGATGCAGATGACATATAGATTAAAGACTTAGAGGACCATCTCCATATAGAAGACTATGAAAGAATCCGAATATAGTTTTACTATTTAGTTTTATACTTTCGCTCCGAACTCGATAAATGTAATAAGCTTCCATTGAGAGGGCATTTGATTATTCTTTTACTCTGATGAAATAATCAATACAGTTGATTTTATTCTTTTGAATGTTACCTTCATGAATGTATATGAATGTGATCTAAATGAAGAAAAAATAAGGTGCAAATTCTAGAGCATCCAATTTATACATTATTAACACCCAGTTTTCTTAGGCACGAGTATAAACTCTGGCCATTATCTAACCCACCGCGCACCCCAGCTCTCTCTCTCTCTCTCTCTCTCTCTCTCTCTCTCTCTCTCTCTCTCTCTCTCTCTCTCTCTCTCTCTCTCTCTCTCTCTCTCCCCCAATCGCCAGAGCTCAACTCAGCGTCTACTCGACTCATATCAGTCGTACGACTTGCACTTGCCCACTCACCCGAGCTCTCTCTCTCTCTCTCCACCAACAACAAGGTACCTCTATGGCTCTATCTAATAGTATATACAATATTAATTGAATATTTGATTTGAAAGTTGCGTTGGGTGCGAATTGGGTTAGTTAGGTCGGGTGGCTGGGTTAAGTTTGATGTGGGTTGGGTCGAGCTGCCGAGTTGAGCCAGATGCGAGTTAGGTCAGGTGCAGGTTAGGTGTTGGGTTGAGGTGGGAACATGGTCGACTTAGACTCGAGGTAAGCTCGCCTTGAGTTGATCCACTAGATCGACTCAAAAGATTTGACAAACAAGCCAAGCTCCAATGGTAAACTCGAGGCAGAGCTCAAGCTCGAAGAGAGCACGGACAAGTCAAGCCAAGCTTAGCCGTCGACTCACTCGACTCGATGTACAACCCTAGCTAGGTGACAGATAGCATGACAATTATAGTTTTGATAGCAAGGCTCTTCCTAAAAAGTCCCTGCTCATCGCTTCTATCACCACTATGTATTGATCCACACCACTCATATGCAAACAACGACCATGAATGGTTCATTTGGAAAAATCTCACCAATCAAAGATCTCATTATCCATACCATGTGACCTAAAGACAGCGGTCCACAAAACATTTTCTAACTCAACTTTCACAAGAACGGTGGCGATCTCCAATTGAAGAGAATATTTACACGTTGACCGTGTACTGTTATAGATTTGTGTTGATGCAGTTTTCCGGTAGACCCTCCAAGGTTGACCCTCTTACACTTGCACACGTGTGAAAGAGAAACAAGGGAGACCCTGGCTAATGCAGGGGACTCTCCGATGCCTAAGTCAGGAACGGGGTCTTTTTTTTTATTATGGTAGAATCTCCAGAAAAAAGGCATCAGTTGAATGTTAGGGGTAGAATGTGCGTACCTTTGATGGTTGGGGATATATATATATATATATATATTGAGAGAGAGAGAGAGAGAGAGAGAGTCCCATCATATGAGGACTCGTCCCGATATCTTGGATATCCATCGAAATTCGGGATAGCTTTATGAGATTATTGGACCCCGACATTATCGGGATCTGATCTTATCCCAAAACCCATCAATACTATGAGACCCAAATTCCTAGCCTGACTTTGGCATCGGAGGGTCCCTTGTTCTAGTCAGGGTCTCCTTTGTTTTCTTCCTGTGCAGGTACTTGAAGGTTGAAAGAGAATGGACCAAATTTTTCATCAACAATTTGTATGAAATTATAAATGGCCTGGATCATTACATGGTGGGGTAGAAGAGCCGAACAAATTGGGCTCGACTCTAGGTGGAGAACCTTGCTAGTAAACCTAATCGACCTAGGTGGTGGGCAGCAACTAGGCACATTTCCTGTGGCGAAGTGTCCACAGGCGTGCAATATATCTTAAAGGACTTCCAGATTGGGTGGACATCGATGGAGAAATTGTTGAATGATCAAAACCGTCCATCATTTAGATGTTGGCTCTCCAAAATTCAGGCCAAGCAGATGAACCTGATCGTTGAATATATGTTTATTATATTTGAACTACTGAAAATTAAATTTTAGTAGTTAATATTGAAATACATATATCAATAATGTAGATAATCTTTTCAATGCAAAAATTGGATCATGGCCCACCGAATATAAATCTTGAAAGATGGACGATTTCAATTATTTTTAAAATAAGAATTGGTGGGATGCATGATTGCCTGTCCATTTTGAATGGGTGCACGCAACGCACTCAATTTATTTTCACATGAAAATCTAAACGTGAGGTTGAGCTTTGCAGGGGAGCGGATTGGACGCGGATTGCATACTACCCCCGCCCGTCCCTACCTCCGAACGGGCAGTTCAGTGGGCAGGCCTACAGTGATTTATCTGTACATCCAAACCGTCTATCCCTTTTCTCAGATTATTTTAAGACATCAAAATAAAAATGAGGCAGATCCAACGATCAAATGGACCACACCACAGATTACTCTTGCATTTAATGCAACTGACATTTAATGCTTTGTGCATTTTAATGCAACCAGTCTTATTATTGTGTGGTCCGTTTAATCGTTGGATCTGCCTCATTTTTGTTTTGATGCCTTAAAATAATATGATAAAAAGGATAGACTGTTTGGATGTACAGATATATCACGGTGGACCCGCTCACAAAAGTACCCGTTCGGAGATAGGGACGGGCGGGGGTAGTTCGCAATCCTCCGGACGCAGATTGCATACTACCCCGCCTGTTCGGGGATGCGGATTGCGTCCTACCCCCGCTCGGAAGGTAATCCGTCCAGGCAGGGCTCTGTGGGGTCCACCGTGTTGTAAGTGTTTTATCCACGCCGTTAAACGCTTTTTTCTGATAATTTTAATATGTGAGCCGAAAAATGAGGCAGGTCCAAGGCCTAAGTGGACCACACCAAAGGAAGCTACACTGATAATGACACCCACCGTTGCAACCTTTCTAAGGGCCAACATGATTTTTTTTTTTTACCATACAACTTATTCATATGGTCATTTAGACGTGGATGAAGTGAAAACACAAATATCAGCTTGACCCGAAACTTCTCCAGCTCCCAAGAAGTTTTTTATGGTGGATGTTCAATCTCCACTTTGTGGTCCACTTAAGCCTTGGACCTGCCTCATTTTTTGGCTCACATATTAAAATTATTGAAAAAAAGCGTTTAACAGCGTGGATAAAACACTTACAATACGGTGGACTCCACAGAGCCCTGCCCGGACGGATTACCGTCCGGGCGGGGGTAGGACACAATCTGCGTCCCCTGTCGGAGCTCGGGGCAGGCGGAGGCTCCAAGGACCACTGAGGGGGTAAAGTGATGTATAAATTTTATCTATACCGGCCATCCACGTTTACATATCATTCCAGAGTACTGGACCAAAATTAAATCAGATCCAAAATTAAATCAAATCAGATCCAATTCTTAAGTGGACCACACCATAGGAAGAAGCGGTGCTAAGGATTTCCACCATTGACTGATTTTTAGGGTCCACTATGTTGTTTATTTGCCATCCAACCTGTTTATACGGTCATATAAACATGGATGAAGTCAAAAAACAAATATCATATATATTGATCCAAAACTTCCATAGCCCTTGAGAATTTTCAACGGTAAGATTTTTAATCCCCACTTCGTTGTCTGTTTAAGCTTTGATCTTTTCTATTTTTACACTTGTACTCTAAAATGATATTTAAAAATAAATGAACAGCGTGGATAAAATTAATACATCACGTTTGCCCCTAAGTGGCCCTCGGAGCCCCCACCCGAGCTCCGAACAGGCGGGGGTAGTACCTAATCAGCGCCCGCTTTGCAGTACCACACGTCCTAGTTCCATCCATTCACAAGTCCTCCTCACAAGGATACAAGTGAGACCAATAGCTTAATAATCAAGACCGTCGGTCTGATTCAATCCTTGATCAGTGGATCATTCTAAAAAAATCTCCCTAACTAGAAGACCGCAGTCACCAATAGAGTTGGGCATCGGACCGAGTCGGACCAGATTCGGTCCAACCCAATTCGATCCAAAATATACGTGGTGGGATCCGAACCCGATCCAATCCGATACCAAGTTTAGGCTATCGGAGTCGAATCGATCCGATGCACGATTGACTTGACCCGAACCGAGTCCAACTTGGTCAGGGAACCCGAGTCAGATCGGTTTAGGTACGATCCGAATTTTTTAATGGTGAAAATCATTATCCTCATTGCTACTTTCGGTGTGGTCTATTTGAGCTTCTGATATGGTTCATTTTTTTTTTTACCAAATTAATGCTCTAAAATGATCATGAAAAATGATTAAAAGGTATGGATATAATAAATACATCATTGTGGGGCCCATGTTAAAGTCGTTTGAGCCATTGGTACAACACGAAGATCGAGGCTTTAAAAGTTACAGCTGTAAAACAACTGTGAACGGACGTCAGTGTCAAGTCCCGTGCGCACGTTGGTAGTATACATGTACTGACGTTAGCAAGTTAGATGGGTCTGATCAAGGTGCATGTGTTATATCAAAACCGTCCATCCATTTGGCAAGCTTGTTTTAAGGCTTGAGAAAAAAAATAGGATAGATCTAACTATTAAGTGGGCCACACTGAAAAAAGCAGTGAAGATTGAACGTTTATCATTGAAATCCTTTTTAGGGTCACAGACGGAAGTTTTGGATGAACCCAAAATGATGGTTGAACCCAAAATCATACAACTAAGTGGGAGGAAGTATGTAAAGGTCCCAATGGATGGTTGATGTAACCTTTCTTCCAACATCTGGAAGGGAAGGTGTACATGCAATCCCTGACCGGTTGCACCAAACCGTCAAAGTCCTTGCCTTTTCTCTCACCATCTTACATACACTCTTTCAGTTGTAGAATTTTTCACTATCAGATGGATAAAGGAAAGGAGAAAATAGAAGAAGTAGAAGATCACCATCATGATGCATGGGTGAACTCCTTCATCAAGAGGACCCAAAGCATTGGGAGTCGTCCATCACAAATTGATCCATGCACCATCTATCGTGTCTCGAGAAGCATTCGCCAGGGCGACCCCGATGCATACGAGCCACAAATCATCTCGATTGGCCCATACCACCGGGCCAAGCAAAGCCTAGAAGCCATGGAAGACCACAAATGGCACCATCTATATACACTCCTCTCTTGAGACCATGATCATTCCTTGATGTATATCTAAAGCTCAAGCAGACCATACCACAGGAAAAAGTAGAAGTATAAAAAAAACTACTCCGGATCGGGTAGGATCGGATCAGTCCGGATCCATTCGGATCGGTTTTCGGGTCGGGTTGGGTCAGATCAGGGTCAATCCGAACTCGACCTGAATAGATTTTGGATCTGGATGAGACTACCCGATCCGCACCAATCCAGATCGTTGGTTCGGTTCTGATCAGGTCGGATCTACCGGATCGAGTTTGTTTTGCCTAGCTCTATACGAGCCACAGATCATCTCGATCGGCCCATACCACTGGGCTAAGCAAAGCCTAGAAGCCATGGAAGACCACAAATGGCACCATCTATATACACTCCTCTCTCAGGACCATGCATGATCATTCCTTGATGTATATCCGAAGCTCAAGCGGACCATACCACAGGAAAAAGTAGAAGTATAATAAAAACTACTCGGGATCGAGTAGGATCGGATCGGTTCGGATCCATTCGGATCGATTTTCGGGTCGGGTCGAGTCAGATCAGGGTCAATCCGAACTTGACCCGAATAGATTTCGGATCTGGATAAGACTACCCGATCCAGACCGTCGGTTCGGTTCTGGTCAGGTCGGATCGGGTTTGATCAGGTCAGATCGGGTCTGATCGGGTCGAATCTACCGAATCGGGTCTGTTTTACCCAGCTCTAGTCACCAATCTTTGCCTCTTTCTCTGTGTGTCTCTTCCGAACCGTCTATTTACATACCATAAATTGTCAGATTAAGGCCATACTGTGAGGTGATTTTTTCGTAGTAGTCCATCTACTGTAGGGACAAAAGCACCAATGGTCTTGATCACTAAAAAATGAGACTCATATATACAAACCTAAAATCCAAGGGGAAGGGGATCATATAATTTTACCCCATCTAAAAACTATACAATTCAAATAGCGGTTGTGATTAACCAGAAAGATGAATACAAATCAAGAGAAGAAGACCCGAAAACTTACCTGTGGTTGTTGTGTTTGGTGATGGAGGAACCGGAGCTGAAGTAGGAGTAGGAGGAGGAGGAGTCGGTGCTGTGGCTAAGTCGTCATAGAACTTGTAAATCTCAAACCTCAAATTGCAACTCGGCCCAAGAACTCTCCCACCTTGTCTTCGATTACAACATGTCGGAATTCGATCGAGTGCATTTTGTAAGCACACATTGCAATCACTCATTGACAAATCTTTTGTGCATTGCGCAAGCCCATATATCGTTTGGAAGTTCGAGACATTCCTTGAACTTGTAGCATACTTATCTGGGTCAGAAGCCCCCCTCGAAACAACACCATTCAGCAGCGCTCCCAAAAGCAGATTAAACCGATCTGGGTTTGATATATTTTGCGTATTCATCATGTAAACCATTGGGCTGTTAGCAGACGATGACAAGATCGGTTCATTGGAGTAGCGCAAGAGACAATTATCATACCATGTAATTGCAGTCCTATTAGGACAATTTTCGACGATTTCTTGCCTTGCAGTGTTGAGGCAATCACCGCATGATTGGGGTGTAGTGTCACCTCTGCATTGTGCAAGTCCATAGATTCGGTTTGGGTTTTCGCCGAGCGTGAGGTTAGAGAAGCCTGTGAGTGAAGCATTAGAGGATAGAGAAGAGAGGGAGATGTTGAGGTTAGTTCCAAACGTGCTATTAGCACTGTAATTAACTGTGCTTGGACAATAGGTCCAGAGAGGATCTGCAGTGTTTGTTGGGAGATGGAAGATGAAGAGTAGGAGGGATGAAAGGAGGAGAAATTCAAAGGGTTTTGAGAAGTGAGAAGGCATCATCTGGTTGTTGGAAAGTATAGCTGACTAATGGGAAGATCAGATGCTTTTTACGGATGAAGGAGGTTACTTAAAGAGATGTTGGGCTAGTTAACGATTTGAAAAGGGCGACGGATTGCCTGTGCCTGGGTACAGGAAGTTCCTTTAGTCAGAAACTGTCCCGGCCCACAGAGATGCCCGTCACAAATCCGCTCCCTCTCCGTCGGTTTGCAAGACCCAAAGTTAATGCAGCCGCATCTCAGTCAGATGACTCCGTCCGAAGTCATGGATTATAAGACTCGTGTGAACACGTCATTGACCACAAAAAAGAAAAGGGACCCACGCGTAGAAAACGGAAATGGACGCGTCTCCCTCGGCGGCTCGGCGTATTGCAGTCTCGAACGGTGTTTTCGTGATGTGCGACAGATGCAGCAGTGTGGAGCTTTCGTGATATGCGTTCGTTTTGTGGGAGCGGATTAGGTGCGGCCCTTACAGTGAGTCCTACCTTGATGCATGTATTATATATCCATGCTGTCCATCCGTTTTTGCAGATCATTTTACCATGAATCCTAACCTAAAATGAAGAGGGTCCAAATCTCAGGCACCATGGGAAAGAGTTGTGACTGACTGTTAACTAACTTATAATGGAAAACAAAAGTATTGGATCGATCTGATGCTTGTTTTCCCATTCATCCATGTTTATGTGATCTACTCAACAGGTTGGATGGAAAATAAACGTTACAGTGAGCCCCTAAGAAGGTTTTAATGGTGGGACATTCAATTAATCACTCTTTCTTATAGCATGGTCCACGTGAGATTTGGATCGGGCTTCATTGTTTGCATCATGTCCAAAATCAATCTGAAAATTGTATGGACGGTGTGGATATAGAGCACACACATCAAGGTGGCCCCACGTTAAGGTATGTACCGTCTTAGGTGAGGCCGGGTCGCACCAAATCCGATTACCTTTTTTACAGGGAAGGTTATTCGCATTCACATGCGCACAAATTAACGCACATCACGGGAGGACCACACGGCTGTATATGTCTCACACATGTAAGATATCCAGACGGTTCATCAAATATTTCCAATGGAAATATTATCCTATGCTTATAATTCAATCGACTCGCTAATCGGTTGGCCCACACAAAACGTTAAATACGGACCATTGGTTATCATTTTTCTTATGTTTTCACTATGTGTAGCCAACTACATGAGTGGACCAGCCCATCTTTTAACATTCCACATGTGGCAAGCATGATGAACTGGCCGGATCTTCGATACGTGTGTCAAAAGTTCGTGTAGATTCGTGGCCGCGAATGGCGTTCTGCTCTGCAAGAGATAATTGAGTCATGCCGTGTTTGGCGGGTCACTTGGGGCGCGGATTGGCTACTGATAGGTTGAGTAGCGAGTCTGCTACTGAAGTGACGTCACCAAGTTCTACGGGCCCACCATGATGTATGTTTTGTATCCACTCAGTCTATCCATCTTGAGAGAATATGATAAAATGATCTTGAGATTTGGACCCTCCTCATGACTTGGGGGCTTCGAATGAGATTTGGTCCAAATGATTTAGCGAGTCTGCTACTGAAGTGACGTCACCAAGTTCTACGGTGGTAAAATGATTTGGACCAAATCTCAAGATGTAAGTCATATTCGAAGTGATTTGGCCCACCATGATGTATGTTTTGTATCCACTCAGTCTATCCACCGGAGCTTCGAATGTGACTTGGGGGCCACTCAGTCTATCCACGGTGGTGTCACTCTCCACCATGATGTAAGTCACATTCGAAGCTCGGTGGACCCCACCGCTGAAAACAGTGTGGAGAGTGACACCACCGTTAAAACTTCTAAAGGCCACAAAAGTTTTAGATCAAGCTGATATTTGTGTTTTCTCTTCTTTAATGTCTTTGTTAACATTTTGAACAGGTTGGATTTCAAAAAAACATCATCGTGGGCCTTAGGAAGGTTTCAACGGTGGACATCAATCTTTCCACTGTTTTCTTTGGTGGGGTCCACTAAAGCTTTGGATCTGCCTCGTTCTCTGGGTCATCCCTTAAAATAATAACTTCAGATGAATGGACGATTGTGGATACAATACAAATATCATAGTCGGGTCCACAGAACTTGGTGACGTCACTTCAGTAGCAAGTCTTACTACTCAACCTCTCAGTATCTGATCCGCGTCTAGTCACATGAGTACGCCGATACCGAAAATTATATCAACTGCAAGACCCTAAATTCAATCAGTATCCATCCAGTCCCAATTGATCGGGTGTGGTTACAGCCAAGCAGTAGAATTTTTAAGTCCTCCTTTTTTTTCTTTTTTCTTTTTTCTTTTTTTTTTTTTTTTTTTTTTTTTTTTTTTTTTTTTTGAGTTAGTTCAATTATATTTATGATTAGATATTGTTTTTTTTTGTTAGTAATGAAATCAGGTGAAGCTTATAATTCTTTTTAATATTTAATTTTACTTTGATTCAAGTTATTTAGTCTGATTAATGTTAAACAATTCATTGATATTGGTTTAAATAAAGTTCAGGTTTTAATTTACTTTCATTTATTATGGACTCTAGGCACCTTAAATACGTAAGAAGGTTAAGATTGATTGGTTATCTCTTTTACAATGAATTGATCTGTAAACTCAATTGATTTATCGTAAACTATGAGCACGATAAATTCTTTGAATTCCCTACGATCAATACTTTTATGCTTAATGTGAGAAATATTGAATTAATCAAAGTTCAAATATATTTTAATGTAATGTCTTGTAAAATTTTGAGCGGGGACACATTTATGTCCGTGAGCGAGACCATTAGGAAGTTGTACTAGCCTAACTAAATACCCTAATTAGGATAAATTTGGTGAACTTTGGGTAATCTAAGCCTAGCATTATTTTCGCTAAGCGTGAATGAGTAGCACTGTAAACTTAGGTAGTCTCAATAGTAACCAGGGCCTACGAGAAATTCTGAGGGATAACTTATCCCAAAAATTCCCTGATTAGTTGAATTAGGTCTAGGCTGTGCGTTAGAGATCCACTAGAATTGAAATTATAGAATAATGTCCATCTTGCCGAGTTTGATGTCCCTCGTGGATATTGAGTCGAGATAGTGCCTAAGAATGCTCAACATAGGCCCGTAAGCCAGGTGCATGCGATGTGTGAATGCCTTGGGTGATAACTTGGAATTTATGTGAAATCAACACCCTTCATTTTTTTCATGAAGTTCTAGCTTCTGGACCGTTGGATGATGACCAAATTTGTTGCACCAATCGAGATTATTACCCTGCTCATATCTGTATAGTTAAGGACTCGATCGACGCTCAGTGATCATCGATCTTAGTTAGGGCCCTCGCAGTTGATTAGCACACCTAATCATCAGATATTTGTGTCAAAATATAGATCACTTAGTAGGACACCTGCTCCATGGTGTAGATTGCCCCATATACCTCCTATGGGGCCCTATTGGTGTGAAACCTCCCTTAGGGTTAGTATGATGAACAAATAGCTATTGGGGCCATTCATTCCTCCTACACAAATTTTGGTGCCTTAGCCTTGAAATTAAGAGGGAAAGAGGAGAAAGAAAAAGAGAAATGGGTGTGAGAGAAGGATAGATCGGAAGAGGTTATTCTTTCCTCCTTCGATTATCGTCTATGCCGCAATCGGAACCCTCATCGGGCCAAGCTTCGGGCCATTTGGAAGGTCTGTCGAGATGTGTTTATTTGAGTTTTTCTAGGATCGAGGTGTAGAGCGACTCCAAATCAACTATTCAGATCTTGTCAGCCAACTCTAGTCCAATGTGGTACCTGTGGTATTGGTGTACGAGGGTGAGAGCTTTATGTGGCCACTTACGCATTTCCTTTTCGTATACTCCTAGGAAGGCGAATGCGGTAGCCGACCATCTGGCTAAGAGAGGTAGTGCCTTGCAAGCCACCTCCACATTTTTAGCCGAGTCTGATCTCCCAGATATTGCTAGAGGCCTTCTCTTTTTGGATAGAGTAGGCTTAGGATACTTGAGAGGAATTTAACAAATGCTCCCTATATGATAGGTGAGAAATCGTCCTTTTTGTGATGCCTACCCGAAGGCCTTGTAAATTTCTCTTTTACGAAATACAATCATCTTTCCAAAAAAAACAAAAAAAAAAAAAAAAAAACCCTCATCGGAGCCTCCCAGTAACAATAAGGTGAGATCCAACTCCCAAACCTTAGAGCAAGTAGAATGATTTCCCCAAATCCTCATACGCCCTTTGTGATTGCTTATGCCTCGGTGACTTCCCCTGAAACCCTAACCATAAGAACATTAAATTGGAAGAATTTTCGCAAAGGTGCAAACCATTAATCATAAGTTGTCACATATTAAATCTTGAGAGTTTCGATTAATAATTCTTAGTTGCTTGTGTACGTTTCAATTTTAATCACATATAGTACTAATTTCGACTTATTAATGCTTACATATTTGGTGAAATGCATGAATGAGTGAATTGCTAGATTTAGGGTTCATGCTATATTTCGTTGTTATTGCCTGACGGATAGTTAGTCTTGATCGATATTTAGAACTGCTTAAGAGTTTGGGTTAGTTGGCAAATCGTCGAATATAGGGTTGGACCGAGTTAGGGAGGCCACCCTAGGCTTGTTTGATTAACCATATATATATGATCATGACTAATTGAATCTTGGATACCCCATGCCCATTAAATGAGTCCACTGATAACCATTAGTGATACGATCCACAAGACTCATTGACCGAACATGGTAGTATGGGACACCGTGTTGTGATGTCGGCTTACGCTGGGGTGACAAGCCTTCCCATAGTGACTGTGAGAAATGGTATTATTCACAATTTGTCTATCGTATGTGTTCAATTGTGAGTAACGAACCCAAATGGATAAAGGGACACAGGCAAGAAACTATTAGACGAATAGGACTTAATAAATACTCAACTAAACATACACATCCACCTCATTGCATTACCTTATGTTGTAGAGATTTGGCGTTGTAATCATGTGATGAGTGAGTGTTGGCCTTCTCAAAATAGGCATCGAAGTTGCTTGCGAGGGAGCGTTGGATTGTAAGAGGATGCATCATTTCATTATCCCATTTATGTATATTAACAAGAGTACTTAGAAAATGAGTGTTTATATTCTTTATCATTACCTATATTGATAGGGTTGATAATGTGTGTAACATAGAACTAATGGAACCACTAAATTGATCACTCACTCCCACTTTGGAACGGTATTTTAAAACACTAATTAGATGATGTTGTGGATGCAGGTGTTATCGAGGCTGACGCATTATAAGCGTACATGAACCCAGAGTTCTTGTACTTTCAGTTGTCGGACAAACCAATTTAGCCAGCGCGCTGCTCTGCTAGGAGTGTTGGATGTTTTGGTGTTAGATGGACTTTACATTGACACATTTTACTTACTTTTGGGATTGTACATTGGGCCCTAGCTATGGACTTATGTTCACTCCCCAAGTATAGGGTTGTGATGTAGTAATAACTCGGTAAGATCGAGGTCGAATCCACAGGGACTGGTCGTCACAATTCAAATTTACGATTCTCCTTAACTAATTCAACAAATAAAGGATCAAATTGCTAACACAAATTTATGGAAAATAACTATTAAGAATAGGGAAGAAAATTTAATCAGAGAAAGAGCACTAGGACTTTCGAATCCACCCCTAATTATCCTAACCCTTGTTTTGTCTGTTAATTCACCTTAAATTAGATTGATCCACTTATCTAGAAAAAGCACAATCTGTGTCCTTAATTGGGCATACAGATTGTCTAATTCCTTTAAGCAATGCCATGAATAACATATCCCATGTCCAAATCGGGCATATGGAATATGCAGTTCAGTAAAGCACCCTGTTTCTTCCTCTACAGGAACCTGTTCATGATCAGATATAAGCACTTAGAGTAAGCATCCAGACCACATCCATCCATAGACTCAAAAGTTCATAGATGGAGAAATATAGAATTTAAACCAATCAAGCACACTAGAGAAAGAAACAACCAATCTGATTAAAGTAAAATCAACATATGAGAACAAGATTATTCGAATTAGGGGCTTCATCTCAGCCCTAGATAAAGAGTTTAGAAATCCATAAATCTAGATAGGAAAATAAAAACATAAGTTTGAAATAACAAAACCATTTTCCTTCTTTTTTCTTTCTTTCTTCTCTTCTTCTCTTTCTTACTTTCTTTCCTCCCTTGTTGTAGATCTGGAATTCTCTGGATCTGAATGCCTTTCTCATGTCCAAGACTCTTCTTTTATAGCTGATGGAGTGGCTGGAGTGGTGAAAATCGGATTTGGGAAGCTGTCGCACGCGCAGCGAAAGCTTTTTCGCAGCTAAGTTTGGGGCCTCGAAATACCATATTTTTCTCGTTCAAATTCCAACAAACACCCCCTTAGGACTTTCTTGGGTCCTCTACATGATGGACGGTTCAGATCTGCCATATGATCAAAGATGGTGGCCCACAATCGCCTGGAAAACCGGATTTTCAAATTGTGCGAAACCTTTCGCACCCTTTCGCTGTCGTGATCGGTGAGCCCCACAGAGGCATTTTCTGGAAAATCCACCCCGTCCATTGGATTCAGGACGAAATTTCAGTCAAGAATAGGTAGTTTTGAACGTCCATTGATGCGTCCCAGAGAAGAAAACACAAAAAGATCAGATTTGGACGTTGCAGGACAGCCCTTTTGTGGCCTCTGTACCGCACACGTGTGCACGCATGGGTGTAAAGTGAGAGCATGGTTTTGAAGTTCACGAACCCATCTACAAGATAGACGGTCCGGATCAGCTTTATGGGTGATGGGTGGGGCCCACTACCTTCCGCAAAAACATCCTGCGGCGTCCGTTCGCTGCTGCCGAAAACGGCAGCTTCCGTTTTCGAAAAGGTGGTCGCGACTTTTGAATTAGAAGGCCGTCAGCGCTGCTGACCGATGCAGTGTGGCGCTAGTGTATGTGTACACCGTGTACACCCACCACGGTGTGGGGTCTACCACGATGTTTCATGGAAATCCTCACCGTCCATCTCTTTGTCTCCCAGGTTAAGGCGTTGAATCCGAAGTTGAAATATTTTCAGATATCAGGTGGGCCCAGAATCAACGGTTTATGGGCTGATCTGTCCGTTGGGCCACTTTTCGAGATCTTCAGTAGATGAAATTTAATATGTACGGTTAATTATAGCCTTCATCACATGTATGAAGTTTCGAGCCAATGGACGGTGGGAAACCTGTGATCTTGCATTTTTACCAGTTTCGGGCCTCTTTAATGTGAACGGCTTGATTTCCTCGGATCCTCAGCGTGTAAATTCTTCAATATTGGTCCTCTGGAGTCCGTTCCTTGCTCTGGTGTCTTCGGAGCGTCAAATCCATGCTTTTAACATCATTTTTCAATACACGCTCCTGATTTCATCCTGTAACAAAAACACAAGTAAAATATGGCATTAAGCTTTATCATGTATGTAAAATCAGTAATAGTCGGGGTCTGATATGCAATATTCGACCCTCATCACAACCCCCAACCAGCATTTTGCTAGTCCCGAGCAAAACATGCGAAAAATAATTTCAGAAATAAAAGACAATTCCTGTAAACTCAAGTGACTTGTGAACAGATAGTTGAGATGTGAAAATTCTAAAGTTCATGAATGGTGAGAAGATTTTTCTCCTGAAATCAAGCTTACAGTAAACTTCATAATCAAGTTCAAACTATTAAACCATGAATTAGAATAATTCTAAAACATTGAGTTTCATGAGTGTATAGTGTCATCTCAGCTTTCAACCATTAAGAGATTCAATTGTCAATTTCATGATATCATTGGTAATTAACAACGGAGCTCATGTCACCCAAAACTGGAACCAACACTTGCCTTACAGATTAACCTTTCATTCTACCACTTTTTTGATTTTCTTTATGAATAGTATGCCAAGGAGGAGAATCAAATCTGCACCTATAGGGAGCAAACCTATGGTGAAAATTTGTCGCCTAAATCTTTTCTTATGTCAACTATAGGAATCGAATCGTCATCTATAGGGAGCAAACCTATGATGACGATTATGCGACTTATTCTTTCAATTCTTCTTCATAAACTGATGCTAAAAATTTTTGTTTTTCAGGCTGGTTCCT
The DNA here is from genome assembly GCA_021015155.1 of Magnolia officinalis. NCBI lineage: Eukaryota > Viridiplantae > Streptophyta > Magnoliopsida > Magnoliales > Magnoliaceae > Magnolia > Magnolia officinalis. The sequence continues at coordinate 6,577,490 of JAJHSJ010000002.1, forward strand.
TTCATGCTTAGTGATTACCAAGTTACCATTTAATATTGAACTGAAAACTTAATGTGTAAGTGAGATCTGATATGTGCAATCCTGGCTCAATCAATGTTTACAACTTCTAATCATGGATTAACAATTCAAACTTAAGTGTGAAATCTGCCAGATAACTGAATCCAAGAGTCATAAATTACTCACATTCTGTATCTTGTAATTTCAAAATCACAACTATCCTTCAAAATCACTTTGAATTAAATAGAAATTCCAGAAAAAATTTAAAAATTTTCACAATTTTTGCTCAAGACCAAGAAAATACTGATTAGGTAACCTAATCTCCCACCCCCAACTTAAAATCTACATTGTCCTCAATGTAAAAGAAATAAGCATGCAATGCACATGGGACAACGAAAATAAAAGAGTGATGGGAAGATGGTACCTGGACGAAGAATCAAGAGGCTTTCCCAAAATTATCAATGTAAGAGCGAGTTATCACAAGAGAGAAATCAGTAAAATAAAATAAAATCATAAAAAGAAAAATCCTACCTATACCACTTTCGCAGGTGCTCTCGATTGCATTTAGCGTATGCAATAAGCCTTTAAACCCCTAGGTTACCCCTAGTGGACGAGTTGTAGTCTCGTGAGGGTTTGCAGTAATGTTACCCACAAACATTGAACTAACTAACAAAGAAATCAAAAGAAATGCTGGGTTGCCTCCCAGGAGCGCTAAGTTTAACGTCTTCAGCCAGACCAAAAACGGACCATGAATTCATTAATCTTTAAGACCAGGGTCCACCAAAGAACTTACCTCAACACTGTGGTTAACCAATCCCAGACAAGTGATGTGAGTTCCCATGAGCTATGCTATCTGCAATGAGGTAACTGACACTGTCGTCAAATAAGTTAAGGACTTCTGCTCGAACAACTTCTTTCATGTTAGGATCATGCTTCCATTGCATTTTACGTGACATTTCCACAGCATGATCCTTACATACAGTGGGGCACACTCCTTGTATTTCTGCTATCTTCCGTTCAATTGCTGCCTTATATGTTCGAAGAACATTAAGCAACCTGTTCTCTTTTGCCTTCTCAGAGTTAGAAACTGTGCTGTCAGGAAGAGTCTCAGAGGGATGAAGAGGTTCCACTTTCGCTCTCCATTTTTCAGTCTCCAATATAGGAGTAGAGTCGAGCAGTGCATTGACTTCGTGGATGGGACTATCGATGTCAAAATCCATGCCCGATTGTGCTAAGCAGGTCTCAAGAGGATCTTCAAAAGATGTACGGAAGGAGTCCTGCACAAGGCTCTCGATCATGTCCACTTCAAATATGTCATCCAAATCTGCGGATTGTTGTCCTGCATTAAAAACATTAAGTTTAATATTCATGTTACCAAAGGACAACTTCATAACTCCATTTCGGCAATTTATAATAGCATTAGATGTGGCCAAAAATGGACGACCCAAAATGACCGGGATCTGACTATGAGGATTCTGAACAGGTGAGTATCTATAACTATGAAATCCACTGGAAAATAAAATTTATCAACCTGGATTAGCACATCTTCAATAACACCACGGGGCACCTTGACAGATCTATCAGCTAGTTGTAATGTTATTTTAGTCGGTTTCAACTCGCCAAGTCCTAGCTGCTCATAAACCGAATATGGTAACAAATTGACGCTCGCCCCTAAATCAAGCAATGCCTTCCCTATCTTATGATCTCCTATGCCGCAAGAAATGGTGGGAGCTCCTGGATCCCTAAATTTAGGAGGAGTGTTATGTTGAATCATGGAGCTAAGCTGCTCTGCAAGGAAGACTTTCTTATGAACATTCTGCTTACGCTTTTGAGTGCATAAATCTTTAAGAAACTTAGCGTAAGGAGGGACTTGCTTGATAGCGTCAAGCAACGGGATGTTGACTTGCACTTTTTTAAACACATCCAAGATTTCATCAAAGTTGTTTCTTTTCTTCATTGGTGCCAGACGTTGAGAAAGGGTGCTTTGGGCACGTCAGCGGCTCTTGGAGAGTCAGAGAGTTTTTGGACTTTGGATGCATTGGTGTGTCTCTCTGCTTCACCTTGATTTGATTCATCCCTAGGTATCTCTATTTTGTTGTCAATCTGTTTGCCTGACCTAAGGGTAATGATCGATTTGGCTTGCTCATGATATTGCCCTTGGTTGGAATTAGAGACAATCTCATACTGTCCCTTTGGATTAGCCACAGGTTGGCTAGGGAACTTACCCTTCTCTCTCTCACTCAATGTGGCAGCTAGTTGACCCATTTGTACTTCCAGCTTGGCAATGGATTGCGCATTGCATGTAAGCTTTGCTGGTTGGCTAGTAAGGTTTGTTGGGTGTCTTTTTGGAATTGGAGAGAACTCTGCATAAAAAGATGGAGTGTATCCTCAAGAGATGGTTTCCTTGATTGTGCAGGCATTTGTTGATATTGTGGAAACTGCTGAGGTTGCATAGGAGGATTTCCAGATGGTCCTCCTTGTTGTGGTCCCTTTGCCCAAGAAAAATTTGGATGTCTAGCCCACCCTGGGTTGTATGTGTTCGAGTAAGGATCATTCCCAGGTTTTTGAAAAGTATTCATAGCATGTACTTGTTCAGAGAGAAGTTCTGGGGATGCTGCACCAGATGGACAAGACTGCATAGGATGGGCAGGACTAGAGCATATGCTACAAGCCTCGGCTTGAGTTGTTTGTGGAGGTCCATTATGCAACATCAGAGCATCACCTTCTTTGTCAGGCCATCAATCTTGGCATGGAGATCTGGCGTGAGTCCTATCTCATATATACCACTCTCTTTTGTGGTTGGGAACTTCTGTCATCTCTATTTGAATAGTCCCATTGCTGGGAATTTTCACACAAGGTTTCAAAGAAGTTCCATGCTTCAACATCACTTTTGGTCATGAATGACCCTCCACTGGTGGCATCAACCATGCGACGGTTTTGGGGTGTCAAACCGTCATAAAAGTATTGAACCTGTTGCCACTTTTCAAAACCATGGTGTGGACATTTAAGAAGTAAGTCCTTCCATCTTTCCCAACATTCATGAAAGTGCTCTCCCTCTTTTTGTGTGAAATTAGTGATTTCTCTACGGAGAGCATTTGTTTTGTGAACAGGGAAGAACTTGTTTAAGAACTTCCTAGACAATTGGTCCCATGTAGTGATAGACCCAACTCCTAGAGAATTCAACCATGCTTTCGCCTTATCCTTCAAAGAAAAAGGAAAAAGGCGCAAACGGATCGAATCGTCTGAAAAGTTTTGAAACCTAAAGGTAGAGCAAATGTCTAGGAATTCTTTCACATGATGATATGGGTCCTCCTTGTCTAACCCATAAAAGGAAGGCAACAACTGTATGACCCCAGTCTTAAGCTCAAAGTGTGCTGCCGTGGTGGTGGGCAACACTATGCATGAAGGCGCATTGAATTGGACAGGAGCTGAATAATCTCTAAGAGCTTTAGTTCCATTCTCTTCTGCCATTTCAAATAGGATGTTTCTAAATCTTTTACGAAAAGTTCTTTCTATTTCAGGATCAAAAGGTGCTAGTTCTATATTTAGAGATCTACGTCCTAGCATAAACTATGTTATTGCAATGTAAGAAAGGAAACTAAACTAAAAGCAACCTAAGAGAAATAAAACTAAAACTAGAAACTATGAGATTCTAAAACAAGTTAAAACTATGTCAACAAGAATGGGAAGAAAGAACCCAGGAAAGGAGATGATTGATGTCAGAAGATTTAAGAAGCTCCTCCTTCACTTAGTAGCTTCCTTCCCCAATTCCTGTAAATAAAAACAAAAACAAATTAAGTTTCCTAAAATAATGATAGAAAAATCCTAAGCAACGGTTAATTTCTAAAAAAAGAAAGTTGCTAAAACTAGAAAATAGAAAGTTACCAAATCCAAAGTTAGAAAGTAGAAAATTCCTAAAAATTGAAAACCTAAATCTCAAAATAGAAAGTAGAGAGGACTGGAGAATTTAGAAAGATGTTACCAATTGGAGATCTATGTTAAATCCTGCAAAAGAAAACAAAACAAGTTAGTTTCTAAAACAGAAAATCTCAAATTAGAAACTTCCTAAAGAACAAAAAAAAGAAGAGTTAGTTTCTAAAAGGAAAGAAATCCTAGAATTAGAAAGTTACTAAAAATAAAAAGCTAAGTAGGTTTCTAAAAAGAAATTTCTAAAAATAGAAAGTTAGTTAATTAAAGAAGAATCTAAATCTAAAAATAGAAAATAAAAAAAATAAAAAATAAAAAATAAAAAAAAAAAAAGAAATTCTAGAATTAGAAAATTCCTAAAAAGTAAAATCCTAATTCTAAAAAAATTAAAAATTAGAAAAAATAAAGAATTTAGAAAGGGATTACCAAATTAGAAGTTTATTTCAGGACCCTACAAAATAGGAAACAGGTTAGTTTCTAAACAAAACTCTAATCTAAAATTAGTAAAATCCTAAGACTATGAATTATGATAAGAGAGAATCTTAAATCCAATTTGGATCGAAACAGTCCCCGGCAACGGCGCCAAAAACTTGTTCACTCCCCAAGTATAGGGTTGTGATGTAGTAATAACTCGGTAAGATCGAGGTCGAATCCACAGGGACTGGTCGTCACAATTCAAATTTACGATTCTCCTTAACTAATTCAACAAATAAAGGATCAAATTGCTAACACAAATTTATGAAAAATAACTATTAAGAATAGGGAAGAAAATTTAATCAGAGAAAGAGCACTAGGACTTTCGAATCCACCCCTAATTATCCTAACCCTTGTTTTGTCTGTTAATTCACCTTAAATTAGATTGATCCACTTATCTAGAAAAAGCACAATCTGTGTCCTTAATTGGGCATACAGATTGTCTAATTCCTTTAAGCAATGCCATGAATAATATATCCCATGTCCAAATCGGGCATATGGAATATGCAGTTCAGTAAAGCACCCTGCTTCTTCCTCTACAGGAACCTGTTCATGATCAGATATAAGCACCTAGAGTAAGCATCCAGACCACATCCATCCATAGACTCAAAAGTTCATAGATGGAGAAATATAGAATTTAAACCAATCAAGCACACTAGAGAAAGAAACAACCAATCTGATTAAAGTAAAATCAACATATGAGAACAAAGATTATTCGAATTAGGGGCTTCATCTCAGCCCTAGATAAAGAGTTTAGAAATCCATAAATCTAGATAGGAAAATAAAAACATAAGTTTGAAATAACAAAACCATTTTCCTTCTTTTTCTTTCTTTCTTCTCTTTCTTTCTTTCTTACTTTCTTTCCTCCCTTGTTGTAGATCTGGAATTCTCTGGATCTGAATGCCTTTCTCATGTCCAAGACTCTTCTTTTATAGCTGATGGAGTGGCTGGAGTGGTGAAAATCGGATTTGGGAAGCTGTCGCACGCGCAGCGAAAGCTTTTTCGCAGCTAAGTTTGGGGCCTCGAAATACCATATTTTCCTCGTTCAAATTCCAACAAACACCGTCCCTTAGGACTTTCTTGGGTCCTCTACATGATGGACGGTTCAGATCTGCCATATGATCAAAGATGGTGGCCCACAATCGCCTGGAAAACCGGATTTTCAAATTGTGCGAAACCTTTCGCACCCTTTCGCTGTCGTGATCGGTGAGCCCCACAGAGGCATTTTCTGGAAAATCCACCCCCGTCCATTGGATTCAGGACGAAATTTCAGTCAAGAATAGGTAGTTTTGAACGTCCATTGATGCGTCCCAGAGAAGAAAACACAAAAAGATCAGATTTGGACGTTGCAGGACAGCCCTTTTGTGGCCTCTGTACCGCACACGTGTGCACGCATGGGTGTAAAGTGAGAGCATGGTTTTGAAGTTCACGAACCCATCTACAAGATAGACGGTCCGGATCAGCTTTATGGGTGATGGGTGGGGCCCACTACCTTCCGCAAAAACATCCTGCGGCGTCCGTTCGCTGCTTCGCCGAAAACGGCAGCTTCCGTTTTCGAAAAGGTGGTCGCGACTTTTGAATTAGAAGGCCGTCAGCGCTGCTGACCGATGCAGTGTGGCGCTAGTGTATGTGTACACCGTGTACACCCACCACGGTGTGGGGTCTACCACGATGTTTCATGGAAATCCTCACCGTCCATCTTCTTTGTCTCTCAGGTTAAGGCGTTGAATCCGAAGTTGAAATATTTTCAGATATCAGGTGGGCCCAGAATCAACGGTTTATGGGCTGATCTGTCCGTTGGGCCACTTTTCGAGATCTTCAGTAGATGAAATTTAATATATACGGTTAATTTATAGCCTTCATCACATGTATGAAGTTTCGAGCCAATTGGACGGTGGGAAACCTGTGATCTTGCAATTTTTACCAGTTTCGGGCCTCTTTAATGTGAACGGCTTGATTTCCTCGGATCCTCAGCGTGTAAATTCTTCAATATTGGTCCTCTGGAGTCCGTTCCTTGCTCTGGTGTCTTCGGAGCGTAAAATCCACGCTTTTAACATTATTTTTCAATACACGTTCCTGATTTCATCCTGTAATAAAAACACAATTAAAATATGGCATTAAGCTTTATCAGGTATGTAAAATCAGGTAGTAGTCGGGGTCTAAGATGCAATATTCGACCCTCATCAACTTATACTTTACATAAATGTGTATTATATATTTTAAATTGATTTAATTACTTCTGATGCATTTATTTTAGAGTATATTACATTGTCTAGCTTAGTTCTCTGCTAGTTCGGATATTAGGTTAAAACTAAAATGGCCAAGCTATATGTCCTAGAGGGGGGGTGAATAGGACAACGCTAAATTTAAAATAATTACAGCGGATTTTAATAACGAGATAGCCAAATAAAGTAAATCAATTCACAATGTTGAAATGAAAAGCAACCTCAATAAACAAGTATTGAGAGGTTGATACAAAAGTTGTTCTAAGGACAACCTTACACCAAAAACCAAGGGTTTATGGTAAGACAACCTTATTTCTAAAAAGGTCTTTGTATTAAAAACTCAAACTAAAGATTAATAAATAAATAGCAAGGAATTGAAATAAATTGTAGGAATTTAAATCTAAATTATTACAACATTCCCACAATGCTTTGAAATGTAAAAATTACAACATTCACTTCCACACATACATTCCACAGCTGAATAATCAAAGATAGGAAAATAAAGCACACATCCACACAACACAAAGAGTTATAGTAGTTCGCCTGTGTGTACACCAACTGTTCAACAACAGCCACACAGATTGCTACTCCACTCCTAATATCCTCACACAGGGGATATTAGCGTTCACTATCAAATAGGTTTTCACAGGTTCACCCAAAACCTTCACAATTGTGTCTTTTTCAAAGAGCTTACACAATTCAAAAACCCTTACTTCTGAGTTTTCTGGCTCTCCTCAGATAACCAACAACTTTGAGATTTTTTTGGCTTAACCTCAAATAAAACCAAAATAAAGTAAATTACACAAAATGTAAAATACTTGTTTTCTTCTTTGTTGTAGCAGCCAGGAAGAACCAAGTCGGAGTAGATGTTTAAATGTCAAAGTTCGATGTCCAATACTCACTGTATAATGTTTCTAAGTTCTAATAGAATTTAAATTAAAACAAATAGGTTAGCTTTAATTGATTTTGATTCTAGAAAAAGGAAAACAACACTTCTTCTTTTCAGATCAGATTGGAATACAAGAAACAAAATCAATTTAAATAGGTTTTCACAGGTTCACCCAAAACCTTCACAATTGTGTCTTTTTCAAAGAGCTTACACAATTCAAAAACCCTTACTTCTGAGTTTCTGGCTCTCCTCAGATAACCAACAACTTTGAGATTTTTCTGGCTTAACCTCAAATAAAACCAAAATAAAGTAAATTACACAAAATGTAAAATACTTGTTTTTCTTCTTTGTTGTAGCAGCCAGGAAGAACCAAGTCAGAGTAAATGTTTGAATGTCAAAGTTCGATGTCCAATACTCACTATATAATGGTTTTAAGTTCTAATAGAATTTAAATTAAAATAAATGGGTTAGCTTTAATTGATTTTGATTCTAGAAAAAGGAAAACAACACTTCTTCTTTTCAGATCAGATTGGAATACAAGAAACAAAATCAATTTAAAAAGCTAAAGAAAGAAAATATTAAATATGCACACTTAGCTTAAATGAAGCACAAACTTATCTCTCAGAAGGCCGGATTAAAATTGTTTGAGTAGTATATTTTATTCTGAGATTCGTGTTCTATTTATAGGTGAACAAATCATGTCTTCGACTAGTCTAGAAGTCGCTACGACTGGTCGTAAGACCAACGGAAATTTAAAAATTCGAGTACGATAAGATAAGGCAGTTTCACGACTGATTATAGGTAGTCTACGACTGGTCAAAGGACACCTTCGACTGCTTGAAGGTTTCTCACGACTAGTCGAAACAAGTCAAATTTCAACATTGTAGTTTGAGTCGTAAGTCTACAAAAGGTCGAAGAAGCAGTCGACACTATTCATACGACTAGTCGAACAGACCCCAGGACTGATCGAAGCTTAATAGAAAATTCTGAATTTTTGTAACAAACTTACGACTGGTCCAGGCACTTCTAGGACAGGTCGAAGTAGTGCTAGGACTAGTCAAACAAAGTCCAGGACTAGTCTTAGAATAGACCAAACTCACTTATATAAAACATATGAATTATGTATCCAAAATGACCTACTCTAAAGGTCAACCTAAGGTCAAACATACCTTAATAGTGAAGTAAGGACATTGAAATTTAGACAAGTGACCTTGAGCATAATGAAGCTTGAGATCTTGGTGTAACTTGAACTTGAAAGCTTCTTGAGATCTTAAATTATACTTGTCTTGAATTAAGTCGAACATTCTCACATTCTCAAGTCTTGACTTGTGAACATTGCTTGTCTATCGAAGCTGATCTTGTGAGATTTTTGTCTTGACTTGACATATCATGTCTAGAGCTTTGTTCTTCACATATGTAAGCTTCATAACAAGATACATACAATGTCTTTGACACCACAAATTTGACAATATAGTGAGGCTATCAACTATAACACTTATAAAAATATATCGAAAGATCACATTTCTGTAGAGCATAAGTGACACCCGAAATATTGGGGATTGAGTACGTGCTCGACCCCTGAAATTTGGCGCATTACAAGTTGGTACAGGAGCATGAGTTTAGAGTTAAATAGGACTATGTGTTGGGGACATACCATTAATGAATACTCTGACACAGTTAGGAATTTGAAAAATCAGAAACTTAAACCTAGGATCCAATCGCTTGTGTGATATGTCGTGGAACTTGAAACCTAGAAACTAGTACCATAGGATCAAACCTAAAAACTTGTATACTGGAACACTAACATAGCAGTGATAGAACTTGCGTTGGTAAATGTAATCAAGTCTATAAGGTTGTAGGCCGTTCATAAGAGCATGAGGATCCGCTTAGGTGGTGCGTTAAAGCGTTAGAAGGAAGACATTGGCCTTAAGCCTTTGGAAAATATTGAAAAGGGAAGAAAATTTAGAGTATGGTGTAAAAAGAGGGGTGAGGATAGACCCTCAAAATTGAGAGTTGACCCCAAAAAGTGGATAGAGACCTAGGGTCGACCCTCAAATTGAGGGTCGACTGTCGCTTGCTAGCTAGACCAAAATAAGTCCAGAGTTTGAGGGTCGATCCTCAAAATCGAGGGTCGACCCCTGATTGTCCAAAGATCAAGTGTTGGTCCTCAAGTGCGGTTTATGTGTGCGTGTGGGGTGCATAAAACATGAGTGGGGCTTCATTCGCCCCACTCCCTTCACTTCTAAACACTTATCTCTCTACCCTCCAACTAAAACCTAGCCTCCCAAGCTAGTTAAACCTTCCAAAACTCCTCATTTCCACGTTGATTCCTTCATTCCCTTTCGGAATCAAAGCTCCTGGGTTGGCAAAGATGGCTCTTCTCTCTTTCTCTTTCGTCTTGGTTCTTTTTTTTTTTTAGAAGAAAAAAACAGCCCAAACCTATGGACCGACGCCATCCATATATAATCCAAAGAAATACTTTTCATCTTGGTTCTTGGTTCCTTTTATTTAAGAGCTAATGATGAAGAAAAGGAGCGCCAAAGAGGACGAGAGCCCACTTCGCGAACGTTGCACAAAGCAAAAGGAAGACATGGGTGCTTCCTCTTCTAATCCCACTACAGTTTAGTTCAAGAAAACTGTGGGTCGCGATTGTGGCAGTCCATTATTGTCCACGCATTGCCGGTGGGTGAACAAGCCACCCCACCATGTGCCATGAACCAAGAAAATTTTATCCGTCACCCCATTTTCTTTGAACGCCATATAGACGATGAATTAATTATCATTGACAATGTAACACTCGACTAGCTATCGGTACTCAGATGAGACCCCATCTTAGTGCCCAAGGAGGAAGCAAATGAATATTTGGTGCACATATTCTATGCCACCATTAGAAATGCGAAACAAGAACCCTTGCACTTCAACGCAGTACATGGTGGGCATGTGTACCACTTTGATGTGAAAGTCGTTTCAAAAGTTATGGGGGTACCACATGGGAATGTAACTGTGTCGAAGAAGGACACGAAGAGGGAAAGGCACAAGGACACTAGGATCACTTTCATATGTGGGAAGCGTAAGAGTTGGGAGTCCAAGACCTTCCTTAACGCTTCCAAGATGCTCCCAGTGTTTTTGGATGTTGCATCTCATTTTCATGTATAATGTGTAGCCTTGGGGGAGAAACCGCACCAAGGTAACGCAATATATGTTGGAAGTGTTGTATTTGGAGGGCAAAGGAAAGCACGTTTGCCTCCCAACCATAGCACTTCGTCATATCGTGACCTTCGCCACTACCTCTCGGAAGAAAGCCTTGCCATTCTCTTGGTTTACAAGATGGCCAGGCAATGTAGGTTTGCAAGCACCATCGATTCGAGACCGGTGCCAATGCGTACCATTGATTCTACCACCCTTGTTTGGATGGGCCTCTCCGAGTAGCAAGAGGGAGACCTCCCCAAAGAAGAGGATGAAGAAGCAGAAAAGGAGGAAGAGCAAATGAGGGCGAGAGCCAAGACGAAGAGTTTTGGGTGTCACTGGACATCGAGGCGTACTAGGATCGCAGGCAGCAGGGGCTGACTGAGGTGAGGGTTGACCTAGCTGAGGTCAAGGCCAAGATGACTGAGATGGAGGAGAAAAAAAATGGATAGAACAAGAAGATTTTTAGAATCCTAAAGAGGGTCATGTGTTATGTGTAGGGTGAGGGAGCACCACCCCTTGATTCCACTGCCCATTAGCTCCTAGCGATAGTCTAGGTCTGTATTAGTTAGGAGTGAAAGCTAGTTTCACCAAACATCCTTGTTTCTCTCCTTGTTTTGTTTATATTAGTTGTTGTTGTTCCCTATGCCTTCTCATTTGAATTAGTATGGTGTATGGAAAACGATGTAATTGTTTAGTGTAGCTTATCAATGAAACTATTCCCAAATTTTTGTTTGCTTGCATACTTGCTTAATATGTATAAAATTGAAAACGTAACATGTTTAACAGAAATGTGTTACCTAATTCCATGTTTAACGCTTGCCATGTAATTAAATATAGGTAATGTTTCCCAAAGGCAATTGACATTTAGTTTGACTCCCGTATGGTGGGTTAGTCGACGAGGGTCTCCCCTCCTCTAGTGGTTAGCAGGGCACCAACTCGGGTATAGGATCCAAGATGATATATGAGTAGCCACAACTCATGCAGGGGTTGCAACACTTGTCAACACCGGATTTGCATCAGGTTGTCGGTGCTGCTCATGGGCCAGTACTGGATTTACCGTCGCCCTTTGACTAGCTAGAATCACGCGTCATCCTCTACCCTACCTACGCCTCAGGCAACCTCGACCTTGGATTTGATGAGGAAAATGTTGTTACTAATGCAATAACAGTAACAGCAGCACCGGGCAGCAATGCAACAACAATAACAACAGTAATAATAACAGACCATGACTACGATAATGGGTGCTATCGCCCAAAATCTGAATGTCACCCCACCAGCACTGCTAATGACGGCTCCAGCGTTAACAATGACGGGTGGCTTATTTAAGCGATTTCAGAGGCTTAGACCGCCAACTTTCACAAGTACCCACCGAGCCAAGGACACCGAATATTGGCTGAATCAGGTCTCTAAGATGATTACACTACTCCGTTGCTCCAAGGCTGAGCAATTCAAGCTCGTGACATATGGGTTCGAGAAGGAGGCAGACTTGTGGTGGGATAGCGTACTAAGGGCCGTCACAATCGGATTTACTTAGACTTGGGGCGAGTTTGAAAGTCATTTCTTCAAGAAGTATTACCCACTCACTACCACAACGAGAAATGAAGCGAGTTTCTTCGCCTCCAACAAGGGAGCATGTTGGTGGCAGAGTACGGGAACCGCTTCACGGAGTTGTCGAGGTACGTTCCGAGAATCATGGCCGATGAGCCAACGAAGATGCGGCGTTTCTCCGAGGGACTATGGGCGGGCATCCGCACGAAGATGTGATGCACTAACATCCACACCTACGCCAACCTTGTGGATATGTCATTGCGGTCTGAGCAAGACAAAGAGTAGGTTTTCCGGCCTCACATATAGATGGATTTGAGGCCTACATCCGAGGTGCAGTCTTTACAACTTCTTGGTATGAGGCCACGAGCAAACTCATCACCGAGACTTATGGCTATTATAGCCCCTCAGTTGAGGCCTGACTGCATCTGTATGTATTGCAAGAAGACAGGTCACACCACTCCATTTTTCTTCACCAAGATGAGAGACAATGGCTATGTGTCACCTCAGCAGAACAACTGACGCCCTAACACGGTATTATGACCCCTCCCTTGCAAACAATGCACCCTGCGCAACAATTTAGCCACTCCCTTATTTACCAAAATTGGTCGCCTCAACGGTCGGTGACTGTAGCACCAAATGTGTTCCCACCACAAATACCAGTTGCCTTAAAAATAATCAGTCCATGTGCCATATTAGTGGTAGATTATGGATCAATAGAGAATATTATGAATGGTAGTTTCAACCATAGTTCAAAACCCCAAAAACTTTTCTAGACCGATATTCAGCCAGGTGAATTGATTCAAAGCCGACCCAACATTACTTGTTATTTAACTATTATAAATTTTAAAGATTATGAGTGTTAATAGATATTTCAAATAGTTAGATCTCGCATAAATAATATAGGTCGTAACTAAAACTAACAAAATCATTGATCCCTCACTGATTAATGTCCCTGCGTCTTCGGTTAAGGCCAGGTTGAATCCCTCTCCCATTATATTTGGATTTTAATTAAATCCCACCACTTAAATTAAGTAACTTAGCTCAAGTCATATACCAAGTTGAGTTGAGTTAACCAAACCATAGTCAAGTCAACGAGTCTCTACAAGTCCAGGCCTATTCAAGCCCAGTACCAAGTTTACTAGAGACTCGGCTCGAAGTCTTGCCCAATCGAGTTGACTTGGCTGAGTTTCAAGTCGTTTCAACAAGTTTTAGAACTATGGTTTCAATAGCCCATAACCAACTTCAAGTGAAAAATGCATGTTTCACATGTGACTATGTGGCCTTCGAACAGGCTATTAGAGCCATGATAGGATGCTCCTCATGGTTATTACTATTATACCTTATTTTTGGCAATCTTGAGAAAGCTAGTAGGAGAGTGGCATGTAGTGTTGTATGAGAGATACGATGTGGATAAAAAGATTTTCAGAGATTTGGAGAGTTTTCGTGGGCTTATAGCTGACGTAAGTCTAATTTTACAAATCAATGTATGGTCGACAGAATGTTACGGTTGATATACAAGAAGTGAGGTCGAGCTGTTTGAAATATTAAAGGCGACCAAGGGCAATCAACAGAAAACCTTGGCCGACGAAATTGAATCAAGCGGCCGAGAAGCGTTCAGAACAAGAACGGTTGCAAAAGAGAAATGTAATAAGAGAGTGGTCTAGAGAGAAGGCTTTCTGACTACCGTAGCCATTGTAGTAATAGAAGAAGGATATGGAAGAATAAGCTACAAGAAAATTTTATAAATAGTAAAGGAATTCAACCGAATAATATGCACAACCAACTCAATCAAATCAAGAAACTTATCTATCAATTTATTTATCTCAGTTTATCTTAAGAGTAGCAGCAATCAAGTAGCGGTTATAATCCTTAATTATAATCTTTAATTGTAATCTAAGTCTACGCTCATATATATGCTGGATTTATTCTTTATCCAATATCAAGCAGTTCTTTCAAGAAATACATTCTGCATTGGTCCCAGTGATTGATTGTAAGTTTTTCCTTTTGTTTGATTTTCATTGGTATTCTGAAAGTCATTTCTTGTGGAAGGCACAAAGTAACCCATTTTCTAAGAACCTCACCTTCTAATTATCGCCTGATTGTTATAAACTTCCGCAAGTGGTTGAGTAAGCGATCGATTTTCTCATAATCCAATCATATTCATTCATATTGAGCATATCTACTTATTTTGGTGCTTGAGGTCAAAGTTGATCCGTTGGAATCAAGCCGCTGTATCAATTTTGGTACTCCCGCGTAATAAAAAAACAAACCGAGCAACTAACAATAAAGTTGGACAGAATCTGACCCGATCCGACGGATTCGACCCAATCCGATCCAAACCAAAGGCCAGGATAAGGTCGGATCGAGTAGGCCCACTCAGATCCGACCGTATATCGGATCGAGTTTGGATCAGTGGCCAATCCAGACCGATCTGATTCGAGATCCAATCCAATTCAGACCGATCTGATCCGATCCAGTCAAGTTGTAATGAAGTTAAAATGGAGCCGTTGGATGTTTGCATCTTTAATCGTTGAGAAATAAAGGGCTGAGGTTAAATCATTTCCCAAGAAAGGTTACGTGAGGGCACTGCCAGTGGGTGGCACATTGATGAGGCCTGCATTGGGCAGTGTAGTCTTATGGGAGTGGATTATCTGTTTCCCGGATAACACTTTAGTGGTGTTACCCTTACCATGTAGGGCCTACCTTGATATGTTTTTTTTTCTATATCCACATCGTCCATTTCTTTTTCATCTCATTTTAGGACGTGTTACCAAATTTTTAGAGGATCCAAATCTCAGGTGGACCACAATACTAGAAACAACAATGAATGACCATTAAAAAGTTTCATGGGCCACCAAAGATTTGGACCAATCTGATCTTTGGATTTCCCCTTCATCCAGGTCATATTGACACCATCAACAGATTGGATGGAAAATAAACATCACTAAAACCTTATAATGGGGCCTTTGGAATTTTTTATAGTAAGGCACTCAAACAAAACTGTTTCCTGTGGTGTGGTCCACCTGAGATTTGGATCTTTTTTTTTTTTTTTTTAGTTCCGCGTCCTTAAAATGGGTTGGAGAAACAGATGGACGATGTGGATATACAACACATCATCAAGGTGGGCCCCACGATAAGGGTAACACATAATCCGCTTCGTCTTCTTATACAAGGAATCCGTATAGATAACGCGTGCACAGGCATGCATCCTATTTTCAGAAAAGTCAAACCTTGAAACCTGGTTCAGAACCGGTTGGCTGGAGTACCACGGAAGCAGGCATACTGAGTAAACTCTGTGCGCCTAACTGTCATTCATGAAATTTATCCACTTTGTCCATCTCTTTTAACTGATAATTTTAGGGCTTTATCCTAAAAATGGAGTGTATCCAATCCTCAAGTGGAGCACACCACCAGAAATAATGTGAATTGAACATCTATCCTTGCAAAATTATCGGGGCCGGGCCAAAGAAGTTTTAGATTAAGCTGATATTTTTTTTTCCCTTCATCCATGTCTTTCTAATCTTATGAACAGTTTTTTTTTTTTGTTTTTTTTTAAATATTATATATATATATATATATATATATATATATATATATATATATATATATATATATATATATATATATATATATATATATATATAGCTTGTTGGTACACCCCATCGTCAGTTGACACTTCACCGTTAGCCACCCCCACTATAAACAGGTTGGATGACAAATAAGCATCACTAGGGTCTTATAAAGTTTTCAATGATGGAAATCAATACTTCTACTTTTTCCTCATGGTATGGTCCACTTGAGCTTTGGATATGCATCAATTTTTTGGTTCAACCCCTAAAATGATCATCTGGAAAAACGAACAGATGGTGTGGATAAGTACATGCACTCACGGTGGGCCCAACAGAGTTTACTCAGTACGATGAGAGCGTATTGAGTAAACTCAGTACGCAATCTTACTCATTGGACTGAGTAAACTCAGTACGCAATCTTATTTCGTGTACAACACACCAGTTGTATAGTTGGTGTAGATACGTGTCGTGTGAAGATGAGTGCAAATGCGCCTCGAGCTCTGAGCATGTGGTCCACTTGAGCTTTGGATATGCTTCAATCTTGGGTGTGGTGTGGTCCACTTGAGATACAAATATGCTTAATTTATAAATATATGGACAACATGGATAAAACACATACATCATCATGGTGGGTCCACAAAGCACTATCCAGTAGCTACCTCACTACTTGTAGCGTCAAGGAGCGGCCCATCTGGCTTTTTAGCTTGTTCAAGGATGTTATCTCTTACCATGCGGGGCGCACCTTGATGAATGTGTCTCATATCCACGTCATCCATCCATTTTTTAAGATCGTTTAAGGAAGTGTCCCAAAACTTAAGTAGATCTAGATATATCCGAGGGACCACCTTACTAGAAAAGGTGGTGAATGACCATTAAAAGCTTTCACTAGGCCACAATTTTTTTGAATTTAGCTAATTTTGGTATTTTCCTTTAATCCAGCTGGCCCCAATATGGACAGACACCGTGAAAAATCAGATCGTACATCCGCAAGGGTTCGTCACCAACAATATTTACTTGAAAGATACTGTGAAAAATAAATAAATGTCACTTCTCTTTATTGTAATTAGGGTAGTTTATAGATGGCTGGGATTTACCAATCAGTGTGATTTCTTTTATTATGTATCGTGGCTAAAGAAACACACCAGATGGAAAGTCCGGATTTACCAGTACAATATAACGTACCTAGGAGTGGCAACAAACCAAGAATGGCTCGCCGCACAACAAAACTGACAGATCCTCACTTCTTTCTTTTTTTTTTCAATAATTTCTTGTGGAAAATTAAATGCACGTTCTGGGTTCCATCATTAATTTAGACTTTAAGCACAAGTGAGAAAAGAAATTCCACAGCCATCGTTATTGACTTCGTCCATTCCGAAGTGTTGTGGACGTGGAAAGAGAAGGTACAGATAACCTGGAATCGATACAGAGAGAATCAAGAGAAACAACATTTATAATATGTAAGTTACTCGAACTACCTTAATCGGTACACTTTTACATGTACAGCTGTGTACATCTCTGCCCTCTAACACCCAAAGTTGGAGCAGTCACGTAAAGTCAAGTAGGCAACTGCTGACCAACAGTATTACTGGCAATCAAGTAGCTTCGTAGCGCCAGATAGCATGATTGGAGAGCAAGCTAACAACTTAGACACAGTTGATCACAGTCTTCTTCAAGGATAACTACTTCAAACTTATTAAGCTTTTCTGAACTCTGTAGAGACTTCTCAAATCTAGAATAAAAAAACAAGAAAATAGAAATAATATTTAAAAAAATTCATAAATTGATTGATTGATAAAAATGAATTTACAACCCTTTAAATGATAATACTAAACTTCGAAAAAACGTTTAATAATCAAACTCTAGCTCAAACTCCTTAAAATTCATAACTTGCTATAAATAGTAATTTACTATTTATAGTGTCCTATATAGCTTAACCACATTATTTTTCTAATTTTTCTAAGAATTTTTTTTTTTTTTCTTAATGTTGGACACAACTCCTAAAGCTCAAAGGATGAAGAATTATAATCCTACTAAAACTTACTATAAATAGTCAAAATAGAAATAAAATGAAATTTCTACCATTGATTGATGGAATCTCGCAAATTCGGCGTGGTCAACCCAACATATCCAGGTTAGTTGGCTAAAGTAGCTTCTCTTACTCCAAAATCATACATGGTACGTCAAATAGTTCATTCCGGTTTGCAAGATACATCTATTGTAAGATTTTGACGATCTAAATCACCTTCACCTCCGATCGGGCCTTCTCTAGTCCATCTTGTACATGAAAGTGTCCGCGACCCGCTCTACATCACCAAAGTGCACAACAGTTTAGGTGTGCAAGCACAATTATTTGAGTTTGTAGAAATAATATGACATTTTTTTTCTTCAAACAATGTGGGAGTATATCTCCCTTAACTTTGTTGAAAAGAAAAATACATTTACACATTCAGGTGGACTTTACAAAAGTTACGGGCCTCATCTATTATATACCTCAGCCTTTCTAAAACTAGAATTGCAGCTGAAACAGAAAAACTCGTTACAAACAGAAAACTGCTCGAACTAGAAGCCCCTAACCCAATACGAGCACTCCATTCCAAATTAGAAAGAAAATGCCAACAATTGACAATTCAATGTGAGTGCACAATCATATATAAGTTCTAATTAAAATTGGATGATAGTGAAGCAACAAGTTAACAAAACTCAAATCACAATATCAAAACTTTGTGGAATATTTACTAGAATGGCACAAATCAGGTCCAACTAGAAAAGGCTTGACACATCAGGTTCCGGAAAAAAGTCCTGCCACAACAAAAAGACAGGGCATTAGTTAATGGGTCCAGTTGAAAGTCTTAGCACAATGAAGATTAGGTCTGATTAAAAAGCCTAATGCAGTAGAGGACAAAACTAGCACTTAAACACAGATGATAGATTAAAATGTCTGAACCACTATGATCAATAAACTTGAAATTCAATCTATGAAAAAAGGAAAAAGAAAAAACGCAAATGCATTGATTACACCATAAAAAATAGGGTACCATGCAATAATCCACACCAGAATATATTTTGATGAATTATGAAGATTTTGAAAATCTGGTGATGTTATTGAGATTTTTTATTAAATGCTATTATGACTATAATATTGTAATATTTTCAATATCTTGGAAGATTCTAAATTGTTGTGATTTTACTGCGAAATTATCGTGATTTAAAAAAACAAATTTACTTATAAGTTAAAATAATTCAGTTTATACTTTATTCGATTTTTAAAAAATTATTTAGTAAATTATGTAATAAATATATTTTTAAATATTTTATTTTCAGTGAAATTTTCCTAATAATATTATGAGTAAAATGTCAATTTATCAGGGGAGAAAGTTTCAGAAAAGAGATTTGTCACTACGCTTGCGAGATTACATTGATATATAACACGATATTACAGGAGGCAATATACATCATTGCTCAACCCAAGAACGCTCAAGATCTGTACAAGTGGCGCCCATGGTTAAGTCATCCAAAAATGTTAATCTGATGGGTTTGATCATCATCTTTGATGTTTGCAGTACATCGTTGATGATTAATCAATTATCAGCATTGATCATCTCCATTTACGATCGTCCCATTCACTTACAGATTCATGTTCAATATTCATTAACTAGTCATCAGTAGGGAAACTTACATACATGCAGGCATGCAATTTTATTATGAAAGGACATGCAGGATCGCACATTTCTTCTACTTTCTAGTTTCTTGGCGTGTGTTGAACATGGGTAATCTCTCTCCTATTTCTTTTTTGAGTCAACTTCCTAACATTGGACACATTCAAAGGGATGTGGATATGGATAGCTTACCTCAAATTTAAATCTTGGGAAAGTTATTTGCTACTCTGGTGGCGCATGACACACTTTCTTTAGGTCACAATCTAAAATTCAGGTTGATGGAACAATCTTAGCCTCTAAATTGTCAACACTTGTTTATTTAACATCATTGCATATTTTTAACCGTCCAATAAATATCAAACATTCTAACAGATAACCAAATCAGAGCTAGTAACGTCTTATTCATTGGATATTTATGCAACTTCTCAGTAATTTCTAGCTGCCTGTATATATATCATCAGTTAAACTCTACGAGAGTATCACAACAGCACCCATAGTTTGGATCCTATTTTAATGGGGCATTTTTTTAAATATATTTTAATCGTACATGATCGTATACAGCTGTTTGATGCAGAGGTTCTTTCCCCACCAACACGTCACAGATTCAGAATATCCCATCCATACCAACGGTGTGCGGCAAATGAGGATAATCACCTCTCAGAAAATTCAGGGAAATCCATTTCATTGGGTGGGCCACAACAGTACATTGAGTCATACATCTTGTCCTACTCTATGACGATTGCCCTAATTTTTATACCAAGCGATTGTCATGGCATGGCCAACCCTTTTCTATGGATATGATATTTTACAAATTAACGTGCTATATTGGCAGGTTATACATAACTTATGATACAGCCTAAGTTTCTTATTTATTTATTTTCTTTAGTTTAAAACTTGAACAACTTAGATGGGGGCTCGATGGCTTAGTTCGGTAAAAATACATAAATAAACAAGGAGTTAAGTACTAAAAGTTTAAAAAGTTTATTGGCTAAAACAAATAAAAGAGCAACAACAAAGCGTTTGGCTCAAATTGGGACGTGCCAGAGCTGGATGCCGTTCGATTCAAGCGGAACGTCAATTATTTTGAGCGCTGAGCTAGACTAAGAGACTGAGTTCCATACATATCAACTGTCTTTCTAGCTACCAATTGAAAGATTACGTGATCTGCGAGGATCATCCTTCAGATGAATTCTTTTTACCTTATTATCAAAAAGTATTTCAATTAACCGCATGATAGTGATCAAAGATCAACGACGAAACAATACAGAGAGAAGATAGATCCAGATGAAAGTATTTTATTAATGATCTTACAATATTACACTTACAATCAGCTGGAGATAACTACAACAGTCGGTTCGCCTCTCAGAGGGACCTAAGCTTCGTGGCCCAACAGTCGCATGTGTGAGAAAGGTGATTATCTGTTCCAAAGCTGACAAAGGTCAAGCTGCGGAGAAACAGTCCATGGTGGGAAGATCTTCGACCTTCTTTTCGAAAACCCTGCAATAGGCGTCAAATCCAAGTTCGATCCAAAATTACTGATCAATGATGGGCTTCAAAGGAAAACTCTAAGAAGCCACACTTGTAAATCGAATCCGGACAGTTGGCTAGTTTATTCACCATCAGCATTTTCCACTGATGAGCAGGCTCGCTTGATTTTTTGCCCCAGGCACATCCATGTCACGGCATGCCTAATGAATTCAATAAAAACTTGGACAAACAAAGATATTACATAAAGTCCTTATTAACATCTTAAGCTTTCCAAACTACGGCTCGTTCAAATCTAGATTCTCAACAATTCACTAACATACACTAAAGAGTTTAAATAGCTTTTAAACCGATGCACTAACGAGGATCTAATTCAGTAATTGACACCTCATTTACGGACCATGGCGATGCAATACCCAGAGATTGATTCACCTCGTATGTCTGCCTATGGGACCCTGTCATAGACATGTCCGGAGCCATTCTACTCATAATAAAAAATGCAGGCTGTGAAGGTGCTGAGAGAGTGATAGAGAAGCTGTTGAGCATCAGCAGAATCGAGGACATGTTGGGCCTACTGATCACATCTTCTTGAACACATAGCAATGCAATGTGGATGCATCGCATCACTTCGCTGCTCGGCAAGATTCGCTTATAGTTGGATCAATCAGATCTAGAACTGTGCCATCATTCCAATGCTTCCATGCCTAGAAAAATTGCACATTACCAAAAAAAAAAAAAAACATGTTTTTAGAGTGGAAGTGTTGATGGGATGGATTAATAAGATAAGGAATGCTGTCACTACTTTAAAGGTTCTATCCATTTTTATTTTTAAAAAAGTGGGATCACACCACCTGTAACTGTGTTGAAATGATTACCATGTGTACATGGGTGAGCTCCACAAAAATAGGGGCCTCACCTATCATATGAAACCTACAACCCACGGCTACAGACTACAGAAAAAGGGCCAAGAACAGAGAGCATGTCCATCAGGTGGGGCCACTGTCCAAATTCTAACTCTCCCCAGAGTGCAAGATCCAAGCCATTCATCAGGTTAGGCCACTGTTAATCTAATGGTTAGAAAATTAATGACCAACAGTTTGGATTCAGTGTGCACACGTGGGACCTGATTTGTGGACAAGAGCATTTTCATGGTGGACCCACCCAACGGATGGAGCTCACATGTGTGACATATCAACAAGTGTGCAGCGAATAAAACCCACGATCAGTCCAAATCCTTCTATCTTTTCCTAGTTTTTTTTTTTTTTTTTCATCCGAGGGTATAGGCTGTCCTCAACCCCTTTTTGTAGCGAAGGGCAGCCCGAATTTGTAATGGTGTTGTACAGTTCCCTCAATCCAATATACTGATTTTGAAAAAAAAAAAAAAAACCCTCGCTTCTCATTTAAGAGTAGCCACATCATTCCTTGAACGATTTCATTTCAAATTGGTGAGAACAATTCAATGACATTCTACTTACATAGCTGAGAAGATCTTCGGCGAGGGCTGACTGGTAGAAATAACTATTCTTCTGGCCGGTCACGATCTCCAGAGTAAAACACCGAAGCTGAATACATCCGACTTAAGGGAGAATTGCCCGTGCATGGCATACTCCGGGGCCATGTATCCACTTCAAGCCATAATCACCAATATCACCAGTTGTTTGATAGATTAGTAGAGAAGTTTGATTTTACTTGAGCTGAATTTACTTATTAAAGATAGAAACAGAGATTTGAAAACATTTACAAGGCCAGGATTGCCCATCCAGAGGGCCCAACCGTATATGGGACCTAACAAAATATCAGGCTGATCACATGATTCCAACTGTTCAGTCAGTTTTTTTACCCTTCCGATTCCTCATTTGGGCAGTTACTTCCGCTAATATTTGATGTAGAGCAGGTTGTGGAGAATTTCATGGCCAAGATGGACCAGAAAAGGCCTGATCAGAGGCGGAAGTGATCCGGATTGTCAGAACCTTAAAACAGGCATATCTTGCAAACCGGAATGAATTATTCGATGCGCCATTTATGATTTTGGGGTAGGAGAAGCTACTTTAGCCAACCAACCCCACTATGTTAGGTTGCCCATGCCGAATTTCCGAGATTCCATCAGATTGATGGCTGAAAATTCATTTTATTTCCATTTTTACTATTTATAGTAAGTTTTAGTTTCATCATAACTTTTGATCCATTGAGCTTTAGGAGTCTGCTTAGAAAAATCAGGGGAATAATGTGGTTAGGCTAAATAGGACACTTACTATTTTAGCATAAAACCATGAAGTCTAGTAGGAATCAGGACTAGATATAAATAGTAAGTTTACTATTTTTAGTAAATCTTGAGTTTAGGGAGTTGGAGTTGTAGTTTAATTCTGAAAATTTGTCATTTGTTTCATATCACCATTTAAGGGTTTGTAAATTCATTTTTATTATCAATCAATTTGTTTCCGATTTTATTAGAATTTATTTCAATTTTCTATCTCTCCTCATGGATTCAACAAATCTCTCTGAGGAGTCCAGAGAAGCTCTCCGTGGATTCAGAATAATTATCCCCTAGGAAAGATAGTGCTCCACATCATAACATCCATCCTTACATCAATATTTGGGCCACATGTGACCCACCGAATGGAAATTCCATATCCTGTTTGCTTATCCAATGTGTACCTCTACAAAATGAGCAATGGTTTTAAGGTTCAAAGACTTACTATGTCCCTGCAATTCGATTTGTATTGCCCCGAGTTTGGTCCACTCCAACAATCCTAGCCATACCAAAATCTGCAATTTTTGGATTCATCGCTTCATCTAATAAAACATTGCTAGCTTTGAGATCCCGATGTATAATCCTAAGTCGAGAATCTTCATGAAGATAAAGAAGGCCTCGAGCCACCCCTCCAATGATTTTGTAGCGCCTTTGCCAATTCAGATTTGCCTTTTTATTTGGATCTGTACAGCCAGCCAACAGATGCACATGAGTTCATGAAATAATTCAGAGTAAATAACAAAAAATCACTTCATACTAGAGTTAAATTGTAAAGAAAATTCTTTATATATATATATATATATATATATGAGAAATGCTCACACACAACTAGTTGGACCGTCCAACTAGTTAGAATTAATTAATGCTAATTAATGTTAGAGAGATAGGACTTTGTTTCACGTTACCTATCAATCATGTGCTTCAAAATGGTCATTCGCTTGGGTGGGCCCTATTATGGTGCTAATGTAAAATCCACTGGACCACTACGTGTGTCAATCTATGTTAGACTTAGGGACTGAAAATCAACCTCATTGGTTGTTTAGGTGGACCACACAATTGGAAACAATGTGCTGAAAAATCTCACCCTCCAAAATGGTTCGTTTGATGAGGCCCAGTTAAATCACGTGTGGACCTTATTTTTGGTTCGCTCACCTAACATTTGCTGTCGCATCTAATGGTTGGAGTGGATTTCACATAATCATAATTAGATTCCTAAAAAAATCAAAGGTGGACATCTCTACTTCAATTATTATATTGGTGTGGCTTACCTGAATTACAAGTCTGCCTTAGGCTTACAATGAGATTGTACATCTGATGGTCGGATTGGATCTTAAATAAATGACAAGGTGGGCCATATCAAAAATCGAGGTTGGCTTTGTCTACTGCTGTTAAACGTCTTCCGATTCCGATGGAAAATGTGCGTGTTTCCAGTAAAGTGACGTGGAATGGGTGCAACCTGATCTCACTCGGTACCGTGCATTCCTGATCCTGGGCCTACCTTTACATAAGTATTGTATATCCATGCCCTACATCCATATTTTCAGATCGTGATAGAACATTATTCGAAAAATGAAGTAGATAAAATTCTCAGGTGGACCACACCACAAAAACTGTGGTGATTGGCCGTTAAAAACTTTTTGTGGTCCAAAAGTTTTTGATCAAGCTGAAATTTGATTTTTATTTTTCTTTTACTTTATCAAGGTCTTTGTGACCTTTTAAATAAGTTGGATGCCAAGTAAAAAAAAATTACAGTTGGCCCTAAGAAAATTTTAATGGTAAGAGTTCAATATCCACTTTTTTATGGTGTGGATCACTTGAGATTTATAATTGCTTCATTTTCTGATTAATGTTCTAAAATGAGTTGAAAAAACCAATAGACAGTATGGATATATAATACCTACATCAAGGTGGGTGACATGATTAGGGACTAACTGTGTTGCACGAGGAAGGAGCTGCACTTAACTTAATCTGATCTTTTTCTTTTTTTTTTTTTTTTTTCCAATATGACCCTTTTTATTTGTAACCGAGCCGAAGAAGCTTAGTGGCATGAGAGAAACTCCTAATCTTATTTTTATTGGCACATCTTGATGTGTATGTGAGATCCACTACAACCGTCGGATGCGTCATGTTATTCTAAGGCTTGAGACAAAATATGAGACTGGCTTTTAATCCCAGTAGGCCACACCAATAGAACAATAGAAGGAGAGAAGTCTACCTTTGATTTTTACAGGACTGATAGTTATTAGTAAGTGAAATCCATTCCCACCATTAGATGCCATACCAAAGGTTATGTCTAGAACTCAAAAATCGGAGAAATACTTTATTTAAGTTTACCTAGTCAAATGAATCATTTTGAAAGGTGAGATTTTTTTTTTTTTTTTTGCCCACTATTTCCAATTGTGCGGTCCACTTGAACCATGGATGGAGTTGATTTTCGATTTGTACGTCTAACATGGGCCGAAAAACGTTATGGTCAGGGTGGATTTTACATTAACACTACAGTGGGGCGCCCCACCCAAGTCGAGATCCTTTAAAAAGACCCCTAGAAAAGTTAACGTAAAGCAAGCGACCGTCTCTCTTAACATTAATTAAGCATTAATTAATGCAAACTAGTTGTGTGTATCGTATTTAAGAGAAACTTTTTTTAATTAAATGCCAAGCTAGTTGGACCACAATGCAGCTACCAACTAGTTGTGTGTGAGCATATCTCTCTCTCTCTCTCTCTCTCTCTCTCTCTCTCTCTCTCTCTCTCTCTCTCTCTATATATATATATATATATATATATATATATATATATAGGATGAGAGTAATAATTTTGCAGAAGCATGGATAAACAGACTATCTATACAGATTTTGTTTTTAATTTTTTAATTTTTAATGGATGAATGGACTATATGTGTGGAAAAGGATCCAAACCAAACAAAAACTTGTCGAGGCTGGCGTTGGGCAGGAATTCATAAATCAGAAGCTTCTCTTCTCTTCCGGCACAGCAACCTAACAGCCTAACAAGATTCCTGTGTTGTAGTTTAGCAATTAATGCAACCTCGTTCTTGAATTCTTCCAAACCTTGTCCAGAGTTGCGAGAGAGCCTCTTCACAGCTATTTCTTGTCCATCTGAAAGCCAACCCTGCAATGATAGCATGATTATCAAGATCAACACCGATGCAACAAGGTTGCAGAATGTACAGGCCTGGTATATTTGGGCCATATTCCAAATTAAGACCATCTATCTTGTGTGGTTAGAGACCCCCGCTGACGCAGGGATGAACTTGAGGTCAATCACTGTCTTCTTCAAGGATAACTACTCCGAATCCACGGAGCTTCTCTATACTCCTCATAGAGACTTCTCGAATCCACGAGGAAAAAGCAAGGAAAATTGAAAATAAATTTTATAAAATTAGTAATTTGATTGATTAATGAAATAAACAAGTTCACAACCCTTTAAATAGTGATATTAAGCCATGAGAGAAGTTTAAGAATCAAACTACAACTAAAACTTAGAAATCGTGACTTACTATAAATAGTAAACTTACTATTTAGAGACGGTCGTGATGTCTACTAGTGCGCAAGGTTTTCAGCCAAAAATAGTAAGTGTCCTATTCGGCCAACCAAGATGTTCTCTTAATTATTCTAAGCACTTTTTATGTTGGGCGCAACTCCTAAAGCCCAACGGATGAAGAGTTATATTGAAATTAAAAATTACTAAAAATAGTAAAAACGAAAATAAAACAAGATTTCGACCATTGATCTAATGGTATTTCGCAAATTCAGCATGGGCAACCCGACATAACAGGTTGGTTAGCTAAAGTAGCTCTTCTTATCCCCAAAATCATATATGGTACGTCCGATAGCTCATTCTGGTTTGCAAGATATGTCCGTTTTGAGTTCTGATGGTCTGGATCACTTCCACTTGCGATGGGGCCTCTTCTAATCCATCTTGGCCATAAAACTATTCGCGACCTGCTCTACATCACTTGGCCCCAGCGTAGCCCAATATCAACATAATGATCAGTTCAACGTATTTGACATGTCCCCATCTACATAGTGGTCCATAATTTGGACAGTTTTGGGTTGATTTACAGTGGATGCCAATTTGATGGGGACAAAATATGATGTAGAGTGGGTCGTGGACACTTTCATGGCCAAGATGGACTAGAGAAGACCCAATTGGAGGTGGAAGTGATCTGGACGGTCAAAACTATAAAACATGCCTATCTCGCAAATCAGAATGAGTTTTTTGATATATCATATATGACACTTTAGCCAGCCAACCCTACTATGATGGGTTGCCAATGCTGGATTTGCAAGATTACATCAGATCGATGGTCGACACTTACTATTTTTGGCCAAAAACCATCAAGTCTAGTAGGAATCAAGACCATATAGAAATAGTAAGTTTACTATTTATAGTAAGTCACGTTTTAAGGGAGTTTTTTTTTATTATTATTTATTTATTTATTTATTTTTATTTTTTAAAGGAAACGAGCAATCTATAAATATGTGCACAAAGGTAGGGGATTTACAAAACTTTCGGATGGGCATCACAAAATGGAAGATGCCTCACCTATTGTGTAGAGAGGAGCTAAGTCTCCCTCAAGTAGCCTAAACCCACCTTATCCAAGAGGACCAGGCCTCTGGTGATATGGGGAAGATCAGATTGGGAGCTAAAGAAACTGCTCCCTTGGGAGGCACTGCCCCTCCTAGCAAGGCTATCAGCAATCGCGTTTGCCTCCCTAGGTGTGTGTCTCATGGAAAATCGCAAGGAGTCCCTGAGGGCTTTGATCCTTGCACACCAGTAGTGTAGGGACCAGGCTATCGAGGAATCTTTGGAGAGGATCTCAACACAAGCTTTGGAGTCAGTGGCCACCTCGACCCTCGCAAATCCTAATCTGGAACAAATAGTGAGGCCCTCCCAGATGGCGCGCAACTCAGCCCGCATGTTAGAACCTAAGCCATAGCTCGAGGAGAAGGCAAAAAGGAAATTTCCCTCAAAGTCCCTACCCAGACCACCCCTGTTTTCAGGGAGTTTGAGTTGGAGTTTGATTCTAAAACTCCCATCCTAGGATTGGGATCATTATTTATAGGATTGTAATTTTGTTTTTATTCATCAATTTATGTTTGATTTATTTAGAATTTATTTTTATTTTTATCCCTCATGGCTTCAAGCAACCTCTTTGAGGAATTCAGAGAACTCCGTGGATTCCAGAGAAGTTATTCCCCAGGAAGACGGTGATCAACCTCATCACATCCTTCCTTGCATCAAAATACAAACATAATGATGGGTTTCCGATACCTTATAAACAGAACCAAATCCACCTTCTCCAAGCTTATTGTCTTCAGAAAAGTTATCAGTTGCAGCTCTAATTGTACCCAAACTAAATTGCAGTGACTCCTCATTTCCTTCAATCCCGTCTTCTACACAAACAATGCCAATTTCAGTAATTTGTGTGGGTTTGCTATACTTCAAAGTAGGCAGTGTTAACTTCAAAATTTAAAAAGAATTGAAACCATTTGCACTAGTGCAAAGGGCAATCCATGGTGATTTACCAATCACTGGTTTCTTCTTTTTCCTCAGGAAACAAGCTACAATGACGGAGATGAGCACGACTGCAACAACTATAGGAAGGACAACGATGACAGTAGTTCGAGATGATCTTTGCTTTTTTCCTGCAAAAACAAGAAATACAATAGTTTTAAGGATGGAAGCAGGCCACATGGGTTCGCAGCCAATGTAACTGGGTTCATGCTTCTATCATAGGTCCAATGAGTGTGCACACGTCAGATGTTCGGCGCTTTTGTTAAATAAATTCGCCAAGGCTACATCACCCCATAGAACATGAAGTGATGGTTAATGTTCGTTGAAAAAATATGTTAGGTCTGCTAAACCTCACACATGTTCAAGAACGAAAACTTAAAAAACGCCCCAAAACAGAAAATTTTAAAAAGCTGCTTCATGGTTTTGCAAACTAACTCCAACATTAAACATATCAATGCATTTATTTTAAAAACACAATAAACAGCTTGCACACAACCCCACCCATTAGGTGAGTCTAGCCTTGAATATGTCCGGCCGACCAGTAGTTTTTTTGTGACTATGACGCTGCTGGTTAGCAAACCAACATGAATCTTGAAACCGCTCATGATTCAGATGTTACTCACCTGAGTTGTCTCAGGCTCGATTAAGTTCATTCCGGCTCAACGCCACAAGTCAGCAATGAGTCACCTCATGAGTCAGCCCGACTAGACTGAGCCAGGACTTGAAACCATGTTCCCAATGGATCATTCCTAATCAACAGCTCTTGCTCATTAAGGGAGATCCCACCGTAACTATATTTCTGGTAGCCAGGCTTATCCCATAGGTGGTGGGTGGGCAGCAGCCAGGCACATTTCTTTTGGAGGAGAGTCCACAGGCGTGCAGTAGATCCAAAAAGAATTCCAGTGTGGGTGGCCATCGATGCAGAAATTGTTGAATGATCTTAACCGTCCATCTCTTAATTGCTACTACAAATGGCTGACTGTCCAAAATTAAAGCCAAGCATATATTTGGACTGCTGAAAAATAAAATCTTCAACAGTTAACATTGAACTACATAAATCAATGATGACGATCATCTTTTCAATGCTAGAAATTGGATTGTGGCCTATTGACTATAAAACCTAAAGGATAGACCTTTTCGATCATTTTATAATAAGAAATGGCATTCTGGAGGGATGATTGCTTGTGCACTCAGAATGTTTTCACGTAAAAAAATTTAAGTGTGAGGTTGAGCCTTATCATCAAGACCGTCGGTCAGTTTCAATCTACGGTGAGTGGCCCATTTAAAAAATTCTCCCAGATTAGAAGATAACATCCTACAATCTTTGCGTTCTCTCTCTGTCTGTGATTAAACAAAAATCAAGAGAAGAAAATCCGAAAACTTACCCGTGATAGTTGTGTTAGTTAATGGAGGAGTCGGTGATATGGCTAACTCGTTATAAAACTTGTACGTCTCAAACCTCACATTGCAACTCGGCCCAACAGCTCTTCCGCCTTTTTTTCCATCACAGCACCTCGGAATCCGCGCCAAGCATTTTCTAAGCACGCACCGCAATCTCTCCATGACAGATTGTTTGTACATTGCATAAGCCCATATATCGTTTGGAAGTCGGTGAATTTCGTTTCATTCGTAGCATACATTCCCGGACCAGAAGCTGCCCTCGAAACAAGGCCATCCATCATCTGGTCCACAATCTGATTAAACCGAACAGGGTCCGATGCATTTTCCGGATTCCACAAGTAGTTCATTGGGGAGTTTGAAGAAGATGATGAGATTCCGCTGGTGGAGTAGCGCAAGAGACATTCATCATACCATATAATTGCTGTCCTGTTGGGGCATTTTTCACGGATTTCTTGGCTTGCAGTGTTGAGGCAATCACGGCATGTGGTGGGTGTGGTGTCGCCTCTGCATTGTGCAAGGCCGTAGATTCGGTTTGAGTTTTCGCCAATGGCGCTGCTGGAGAAGCCGGTGAGTGAAACATTAGAAGAAAGAGAAGACAAGAGGCGATTGAGGTTAGTTCCAAATGTGCTATTAGCAGTGTAATCAGCTGTGTGTGAACATCGGGTCCAAAGAGGTTCTGCAGTGCTAGCAGGAAGGTGGAAGATGAAGAGTAAAAGGGATGAAAGGAGGAGAAATTCAAAGGATGTTGAGAGGAGAGAAGGCATCATCTGGTTGTTGTAAAATCTAGCTGAGTGATGGGGAATATCTCATTCTTTTTAAGGAGGAAGACGACTACTTTGAAGGCCTGTTTGATTTAGCAACAAGGGCGTAATGTGATATTCTTCTGGAACAATTTGAAAAGTGTCCATTGACTCACCTACCGCCCGCGTAGCAAGAATGCATGTATCTTGGACGGAGAATCTATGAATAATCAAACTGGACGAATGAATGTGGACTTTGACTGCCGGGGCATCCGTGGACTAAAGACAAGACCCAAGAAAAAAAGATAAAAACGGAAATATCGACGAACCCATTTACCTTTTCACTCCCGTAGCAATCACGACTCGTTACACTTTTCCTTGACCTATTTCTCTCTGGGTCAGCATTCCTAAAAAATGAGAGTTTCATCTACCATTCAAATACAATCCCAGAAAAGAATCCTCAGGAATCCATCGTTAGATAATTTTTGCAATTTTTTAAATATGTTGACGTAATTTTTGTTGCTTGCAAATAGAAATGTTTTAATTCTTCTCGGTAAGAAATTAAATAATCCTACATGAAAAGTGGGCTACAATTTCTAATGTAAATTGATAAATTAAAAATTTATTCATAATCATTTACTTATTTATTTGACATTAGGTGTAAAATGTCTTGATTTTCATGCTAAAAGTGTCACGACCCGAGATTCGGGTATCCAGCGTGCATCCTAGTCCTGAGTTTCGTGTGGCGACTTATATACCAAGTGTACTTAATAAATATAATGTGTTTACATATAGGCATTAATTTAGTTTTATTAATGTGAATTCTAAGTAATTCCATCCATCATCATTCACACACTGTGTCATAACTAACTTCTATTCAAATTGAA
This sequence comes from Magnolia officinalis, assembly GCA_021015155.1. Taxonomy (NCBI): domain Eukaryota; kingdom Viridiplantae; phylum Streptophyta; class Magnoliopsida; order Magnoliales; family Magnoliaceae; genus Magnolia; species Magnolia officinalis. The sequence continues at coordinate 6,609,264 of JAJHSJ010000002.1, forward strand.
CATCAATAAAGCATTCAATGACTCACCCATTTAGGGTCTTAATCACCTATAAACATTAATAATCAAATCAAATAATTGTAACCTGTCTAACATCAACAATCAGAAAATGAAATCAACGCCAATATTCCCAAATTAACAAGTAGCTACACGGAAAATGATCTAAGGAATTACGATCAGATCCTAAATAACTAAAATTAAAATTTACAATCAGTCCAATGCAGCGATTTCTTTTTCTAACAAATAGGGTCATGTGTCATGTGGATTGTTCATTGGCTCGGCCACATCATCTCGTCCTTGTGCCATGGGTTCGGCCTTAATTACATTTGTACAATTTTTCATCAATAGAGGGTAAGCTAGCTAGGCCTAGTGAGAATTCTAAGTATGATTCATTCACATTAATATTAAAATAGTACAACAAACATGAGATACACAAAGGAACCATCAAATCATGTAAATGAATGAATGCATTAATGCAGTGCAAATGCATAAAATGTATGAAGGCATCAAGTGGGATAATCATCCATTTTCTTGAGTTGAATAATTGTCAACCTGCATCCGTTGCTTGGGCAGGCTTCCTCCAATTTGTTAGTGTTGAGTGTTAAATTGTGCATATTTATTTCCAATTCCACACTAGTTTCCACACTAGTTTTTCTTGTTGTAGATGCTTGAAGAAACTTCGAAAGAATTTAAGTCAACTGTGATGATTTAGAGCGTGACGAAAATCAAGTTCCAACAACTAGAATTATGAAGAAACCAAGTTTCGAAGTCAGGAAACTCTAAAGACCAAAAACAATAAATTACAACCATTTTTGATCAATCGAGAGAATCTAGAAATAATGTTAAATGTCATTGCACATATTTTGATGTCATTGATTGATCGACGGATGGAGTTCGATCAATAAAAAAAATTCCTCAAATTTCACATATTGGTTGTCATGCCCCAAATCCGGGAACGGACAGCTTCCGTAATGCCCCAAATCCAGCACTTGACTTCCATCCATCAAGTCTCGAGTTGTCATGCCCCAAATTCGGGAACGGATAACTTCCGTAATGCCCCAAATTCGGCACTCGACTTCCATCCATCAAGTCCCGAGTTCGGCGCACCACAAGGAAGATTTTTTACTGATTTTTTTTTTAATAATACCTGAGCATAATGATCCGTGATCACAATACCAAGCATCAGTCTTCATTATAAATCCAGACGGCTACAAGTAGAATACTTTTCCAAAGGTACACAACGTTAATATTGTTAAATCACAAAATAGATACAATGCATCGAGAAAGCTATGTCCTCCAAGCTACTCCTGCCCTTAATAAATAAATAAATAAAAAAAGGAAAATAGGAAGCTTAGGCAAAAAACCTAGTGAGTACACTCGTGTGTGCGTAGTGTACAAGCATACAGTAACAATCAGAATATTACAGTACACAAGCTGAAGCATAGTGATGTAGAGCGGGTCACGGAAAGTTACATGGCCAAGATGGATCAGAAAAGGCCCGGTCGACGACAGAAGTGATCCAGACCATCGAACCTTAAATCGGGCGTATCTTGCAATCCAGAATGAGTTATCTGACGTAAAATATATGATTTTGGGGTAGAACGAGCTACTGAAGCCAACCAACCTAGCTATGCCGGGTTGCGCAGCCCGGAATTGCGAAAAACCCCTGGATCGACGGTCGTTTTCCTGTTTTAATTTCATTTTTACTATAAATAGTAAGTTTTAGTTTGATTATAACTCTTCATCCGTCGGGCTTTAGGAGTTGCGCCCAACATGAAAAGAGCTTAGAATAATTAGGAGAACGGTTTGGTGAAGTCAAATAGGACACGTATTATTTTTGGCCGAAAACCTTGCGCACTAGTAGACATCATGACCGTCTATAAATAGTAAGTTTACTATTTATATTAAGTCGCGAATTCTAGGAGTTTTAGTTGTAGTTTGATTCTGATTTCTTTCTCATTGCTTGGTACCCCTATTTAAAGGGTTGTAAACTCATTTTATTACATTCATTAATCAATTTCGAATTTATTAGAATTTATTTCTATTTTTGTTTTCTTTCCTCGTGGATTCGAGAAGTCTCTGTGAGGAGTCCAGAGAAGCTCCGTGGATTCGGAGTATTTATCCTCATCACGTTCATCCCTGCGTCATATAGTGACCCAGTAATGCTACATAAAGCCAAGAGGGCATGATGCAATGCAAGAGATGATATGCGAAAGAATGCTGGGTGTATGCAGGCATGCAAATCCTCCTCTAAAAGTCCACATCACAATATACTTATCATCACTGGGAATCACAAGGGCCTGGTATCCAGAACAAGTCCGAAACTTGTTGAATAGAGGCCTCGCTCGCATACCCGCCTTGTCAGTTGGGGGCCTGTAACAATGCTAATACCCACTCGGCACGCCAATAGCGGACCTATTTCAGGGGCTGGTCAAACCCAACCACATTAGCTCCAACTCTTCAGCTAGGCATGGCCGAACCTCTTCTCACCCGACTGCGTCGACGGGAGTCAGGCCTACTATGGTCTTCGGCACCAGGTGACCCATGGTATCCGTCCGGTCTTAACGATAAGGCTCGAGGGTACCACTCGAGGTTTAAGGAATTTCACCCAGGGGTCTGAGACCCAGTATAAAGAAACTCAAATTTTCAGTGTCTATAAATGCCAACCGCGATGCCGTTGTGGTGGTCTCATCAGCATAACCACGATGTTGCTATGGTGTTCAATCCATCATATAAGGATGCTATACAAAATGCAATGATAATCCACAAGCATGATATGCAATATAATTGCAATTAAGCAATGTTATGCATGTAAGCCATATATGCATACAAGGCAACCCTAATACCATTCGGGTTCCTTTACCAACCATATCCGATCCACAATCCACGCTCATCGTGGAAAGGATATACGTGTACTATCAGCATCGGCATAAATATAAATTACAATATAATATCAAGTGAGCTTTAGGGACTTCAACCCAGGGACCATGCCTAATACATTCGCTTTAAGGACTTCAACCCAGGGACCAAGCTCGCGGTCTCTCGGACCAGATAACATCCGCACATACTCTATCATGTGCACCCTGCACCAACATCCTCTAACACATGCATATGATCTCCGCATGATCAAACCATGTACACCATGCACTCCTCATCCATGATGCTTGTACATGTATAATTATCATATGACCAATCAAAAATTATCATGGTACCAATATGGCAAAACAGTGGTATGATGTGCACTCTCCCTCATGATCATGGGGCTATGTGAGTGTCCACATCTTCCACGTCATAAGTGTGCACCAACCACATAAGAGCACAATTAGGATTAATTCATCAGTCGATACCAATCGCATGGTCGAAACCTCATACAGTGGCACCAAAACAAGTTGTATATCAAACACATGCAAGTGATGCACACATATCACAACATGTCTGGAATCCGCATGTAAAGATCCATAGCTTTTCAAAGCTAATTCGTATCACCAACATATTCATTCATGGTTAATAGTTAAGTGGTCCACCTCATCAGTTCTGTAGGTGCATAAGTGTCACGTCACTATACGGTGCTAGGTGCACTATCTATGACTCAAGGTAATACATACGGTGGTCCACTTAGTCCTTACGTCCAATTGATCACCATCCAAGCATATAAACATAAATTAGAATTACCATACAAATATAATCATCGCCTCTAACCATACATGCATCATCATCACCATAGGTATCACCACACATGTGCCATCACCACATGCATAGTTAGATTTCAATCTAACGCCTCAACATGTCTAGCTATAATTTCAAGTGGACTAAGGCCCAGTTCATTGCCACACTTGAATGGGCTTGTTAGTGAGATGCTACATCCTAACCTTCTAGCTTGTTGGGGGGCCCATTTAATTACCACAAACGGTTCATTCAAGGACTCAATCATAACTCATTCACAAGGCCTGAATAGGACTTGGCATACATACATCACAAGGAGTCTCATGCACTTAGAGGCCCAAACATAGGCCCAATACGCACTTCTCATGGAGTCGTACGTTCTCAGTAAGCGGAAGTAACCTATGGGCCCAATAGCTTTACCGCTAATGGGCCCACAAGGCATCCACTCAAGGTGGGCTTTAAGGTTAATAGGCCCACCACTCTAATGTCATTGTGAACATATTAGTGGAATCCATAAATCAAGCCCAATACTATTAATAAGATGGGTCCAACAATCAATTTGACACATGTCCTAAGTTCACATACCCAAGAGGTTACACCATCAGCATAGTCCACGAGTCTGAGTAACCACACAATTCTCATATGCGCACATGGTCTTATGGCCACTCCATTATCAGAAGTCCATATGGTTGAGTGGCCACACAAATGTCACTCTACTTGTCATAATAAAGGACTTAAGGATAGATGGTTGCTCACTTTCATTACATCATAGCTCACATAATGGGGCAACCACTTTGTTAAACTTTTACATGGTCAGGCGGCAAGTACCACAATTTCACATAGTTTAGTATATATACGATTACTATCATGATCTAGTATCCATGCACATTTCAAAATATCCAAACATAATTGAACAATCACAATCGTACCCACCATTCATGGCTACACTACGTCTCACTAAGTCTTATACTACAACCACCTTAGACGTCACATAGCTAATGACTCATATTCGGTGTCATGGTTAAGGGCCACGGGCCACATTTCATCATACCATTTACAGTTTAAAGATTACATCGTACAGAATCCAGGACCTTGATAGCATTAGCTTGTGTAACATAACCCTATATCACAATCGGTCTAATGTACAACTTGGTCATACATGATTCAAGTGGCGGTGTCTATGTCGATAAGCACAAACCCACGTTGTTGAACAGCCACCAATGCCACTTGATTTCATGTAGTTGGTTGACCTTGTATGCATTTCATATTTATACAATTAGATGACTATATATAGTCCACCATTGCCTATGATTAGGTGACCATACATACATGACATGCCCGCATGATTAATGGGCCAAACATGTATATCACACCCTCACATTGGATTAAGCGGTCATTCACACATCTTATGAACATAAGATTAAAAGACAAAAACCACCATTTTTGTACCGGTAAGTGGGCCATACAAGATCACAAGATCACACAGGTAAGTGGGCCGCACAAATCACCGGTTCATTGGTTTAAGTGCGCCAGGGAATTTCGGCTCAAATGATATCTTCTTGTTTTCAGTTAATCTAATAACGGATAACTTTTGTATGGTTTGGATGACATACAAACATAACAGTGGGGCAGACAACAGCCCCCGATAAACTTGGATGGCAAATAAACTTTATAGTGGGTCCCACATGCTGGTGGATCCACTCAGTTTTAGGTGACAAATAAACATTAAAGTGACCATAAGAAGGTTGGCAATGGTAGAGGGTCACCATCTGTGCAACACAATGGATAGCTTGGATATCTCCTAAACATCATCGTGGATCATTGAAGGTTTCAACTATGGGCATTTTGGGCTCGCAATACAACAATTCAGTCTTTTCGCAACAAGTCAACTCGTCGCTAAAACCTCCAAACTCGTCGCTAAAAACTTTTAGCGACGAGTGTGCTCGTCATCACGTTTGATGCAGATACGGCGTCACTAATTCTATTTCGCGACGGAAACGGCAACTCGTCACCAATAACTCAACTATTTGCGACGACATAATAACTTGTCGCAAAATATAGTTAAGTAGTGACGAGTTGACACGTCGTCATTGCATATCGTAAAACGTCGCTAAATATGAGACTCGTCGCAAATAAAGACATGTTGCGACGAGTCCTCATCATCGCTAATAAACTCAAATTTGTCACAAAAAGTTTTTTACGACAAGTGTTGCTCGTCGCCACGTTTGATGCAGATACGGTGTCACTAATTCTATTTAGCGAAGGAAACGACACTCGTCGCCAATAACTCAACTATTTGCGATGATCTAATAACTTGTTGCAAAATATAGTTAATTAGCGACGAGTTGACACGTCGCCATTGTATATCATAAAACGTCGCTAAATATGAGACTCGTCGCGAATAAAGACATATTGCGATGAGTCCTCGTCGTCGCTAATAAACTTAAATTTGTCACAAAAAGTTTTTTGCGGTGAGTGTTGCTCGTCGCCACGTTTGATGCAAATACGACGTCACTAATTCTATTTAGCGAGGGAAACGACACTCATCGCCAATAACTCAAATATTTGCGACGACCTAATAACTTGTTGCAAAATATAGTTAATTAGCGACGAGTTGACACGTCGCCATTGCATATCATAAAACGTCGCTAAATATGAGACTCGTCACGAATAAAGACGCATTGCGACGAGTCCTCGTCGTCGTTAACAAACTTAAAATTTGTCACAATTTTTTTTTACAGCGAGTGTTGCTTGTCGCCGATGTTATTGCAAATAATAATTATTTGCGACTAAATACATTGTCACTTGCGACGAGTTTACACGTTGCCATTGCATATCGTAAAACGTCGCTAAACATAAAACTCGTCACGAATAAAGACGTATTGCGATGAGTCCACTTATTACTAAAGAAATCATAAAGTCATCACAAAAGCCTTTGTGACGACGATGGTTGATCGTCATCAATTATATCACAAATACGATGTCATAAATTCTATTTAGTGACAAAAACAACAAGTCATTGCTAATAATTTAATTATTTGCCACGAACTAACAACTTATCACAAAATATTAGCGATGAGCTAACATGTCACCATTAAATATCACAAAATGGCATCAATTTTTTTTTTGTTTGAACCAACTTAATCAAATAAAATAACCTGTATTAATCAATATTCATCATCATCCATTGAAATATAAAAAGTAATGAGATCAAACAAAATAATTAAATTTATAAGTATCCAGAACATAAAAAAAAAGTACACATGTCCAAATTGTCCAATAAAAATGAATAATAAAAAAAGAAATGCGCATTATCGATAATGTGGTGTGGCCTGGGAAGATAACACCAATCTGCAGAAAAATCTGTAAAATTATTAAAATAAAATATTATTAGTGACTATTTTATACTACTTGCATAATTTAAATATGGCATTCAACTTACCACTGAGGATGTGATTGGGGTTGCTGTGACATGAGGGTATGCAACATTTCCTCCAATTGAGTCTGTCGTGTCTTCATATCATTTATCATTTCTCGCAGCTCAGCCGACGTTGCCTTTGCCTGCTCGGCCCTCCTCGTAGCCTTATCCAAATCAACATGGATACGATGGGTCGATGCAGGCACCTCCCCATGCCCAAGACCACGGACGTAGCTAGATCTAGAACCAAGGGCCCTAAAACATGCTTCGTCTGCTGTCAATGGTGTAGTGTCCTTCGACTGAGATTTAGTATGGATTTGTAGCATTTCGTTCTGTAGTTTTAATAAAACATTATTAGTATGAAATGAATAAGTAATAAAATAATTTTAAAATAAGTTTAAATGATTCTCACATATAGCTCCCCACAACGCGGAGTCACCCAAGTTCCTGTTATCTTCCTAATGTGTGTGTTCTTATAAAAAGTAATGACATCAGGCTCTTGCTGGGTCTCCTGGTCACACTATTCCATTTAAACAAGAAATATCATATTTTCAATGTTAATAAGTAATATGATAAATAAATTAAATTAATACGTGTAAGATAAAAAAAAGAGTAAATTATACCATCTCATTACGAAGTTTGACAAACGGCTTCGAACCAGCCGTGTGATTCACCATAAGCTTGGAGCAATTCTCTGTGTTTGTTTTACTCCTTTTCTGCATTAAAAGTACAAACAAGTTATTGCAATACTTATAACAAAGTTATTGAAAATAAAATATGAATGAAATTTAGATCTCACCAAGAATGCATCAGACTCTAAAATACTGTAAATTTTATCCCAATCTTCGAGGGAGATGCCATCATAAGGGTGTTGTCGTGTCCCCTCACGACCTCCAATTTTTTTATAGTAGGAATGACACCGACTCTTATATTGCCTGAATCGGTTGCCCAAATACATGTCGACCCCCTTTTTAACATTACTAAGTTCCATGTCAATGTCAAATTTATCCTGATAAATAATATATTACATGAATCAATAAATTGTAAATAAATTTAATGACATAATTATTTAAAAGAAAAAATAAAATAAAATGGAACTTAGTATTCACTTACCAATATTCGACTGCGTATGACTGCCTTGTCATTATCAGGCAGGACTGCCAAGACTCACAAGTAAGGGGCGCCCACTGTCGACATATCACCCCCACCTCGGTTGTGAAAATGGCTGCCCATGGCCCCATCGATTTATACTTCCCTGGTGGGAAAGTGATAGAGGGTCGCTTGCCTGTAATCAGCAAATGTTTAGCGAGAGCAAGTCCCCTTGACCGACCACGTCCTTTTCTAGATGTGGTGGAAGTTTCATCTGTAAAATGGAAATAATACAATTTAATATATACGAATCGAACATTAATTAAATGTAAGAGACAATGCCTTATATACGCCTAAGTTTTCGCTAAACTATAGAAAAATTCTACTTTTAAAAGTGCATTTAAAAAAAAAAATCAACGAAAACTTAAGCATCTGTACAACATTGTCTTTAAATATAAATATAGGAATAAAATATATGTAAATCTTACCTACAACAGTTGATGGTGACTGTTGGGCAGAGGAAAGACGGACAGAAGCCTGGGAGGAGAGAGTTCGGGCGGTGGGAGTCTCGTTCAAGCGTAACTGGGGTAAGGAATGTCCTGCAGTGGAAGGCTCACTAGGGGAAGACTGGGAGGAGAACAGTTTACGTCTCTTAATACCACCGCCGGGTGCCATGGCTGCTAGAGTTGGAGGTTCAAATTACAAATAATACAATTCAAAGTACGTAAATTAAAAAATGATACCATACGAAGAAAATATTGAACATGAAAAAAATAACTTTAATTTTTAATTTTAAAATATTATATAAGCTAAAACTTACATGACCATTTCATGTATCATGATCACTACATAGAAGTTGTACATCGTCATCCCAGTCATCTCCCCTATCATTTTCATTATCATTGATGAAATTTTTATCTACTTCAACATTTATTAAATTGGCATCAACATACTCTGGGCCCATGTCATCCCTAAGCAACATGTCGACATTATGATGGTCATCTTGGATAATACCATCAACCCTATATGACGTTAGTGGATCTTCATCTTCCTCCTCAACTTGTACATCTTCCTCCAAATTTGGAATATCATACCACTTTCTACGAGGTGCCCTCAGAACGACATGCGAATTGCCTTTCAATTTAGTGTCCTTGAGGTAAAAAACTTGCTCAGCCTGAATAGCCAGTATAAACGGGTCATCCTTATACCATTTACGAGAGAAATTTACACTTGTAAAATGATTGTCTCTTTGTATTCCCGTTTTGTTATTACTAACATCCCACCAGTCGCATTTGAAAAGGAAGACCCGATTTCCTCCACAGTAGTTTAAAACAATAATGTCCGTTAATATACCAAAGAAGTCAAAATGTAAGTTTTCTTCATGATCTCCATTCACAACCACGCCACTATTTTGAGTTTTATGATTTTCGTCGCGCTCGTTGGTATGAAACCTAATGCCCTTGACAATGCAACCACTATACCGAATAACTCGTGAATCAGGACCGCATGCTAATGAATACAGTTCATCCGTCGCTTCAAGCGATTTATCTTCGCGTAATCGTTTCATATATTGAAAATAAGTGTAAAAGAGATTAATAAATTATAATAAAAAATTATAAATATTTATAAGAATATTCAAGTAAACACTATGTTGATCACTTACACGTTCCTCAAACCAATTTGAAAATTGTTGTTCGTGCCTCTGTTGCACATTGGTAGTGCATAGTCTCTCAATATATTGCTTGTGTTCCCTACATATAAAGTGGATAAATACTATAAATTAAATGCAAAACATATGAATTATGAGTAAAATTCAAAATAGCTCACTTACATTAGATAGTTATTGATATCGAGGCAATTATTTAGCACGTACATTCGTGCTTTTGCAAGCTCAGTTACATCCATCTCATCATGTGTTGCAGCTCCTAAAGGGCGTACATTTTGTGTAAAGACGTACAATCCCCCATGTTGTTTTCCTTGAACAATATCATAATTTCGTTCTTGTCGGCTGAATCTTGTCTCAACATCTTCAAAATACGTCGAGCAAAAATTCATACACTCGTTATCTATATAGGTTTCTGCTATGGAACCTTCTGGCCTTGCTCTATTTTTCACATACTTCTTCAAAGTGTATAAGAATCTGTTGACATGCATCATCAGACCCATAAACATAATTAATATACAAGCATTATTAATATAACAATTGATTAACAATTAAATTTAAATTTATATATTACCTTTCGATGGGATACATCCATCGAAATGACACAGGTCCAGCAATGATCACCTCACGAGGAAGGTGCACAGCTAAATGTACCATGACATCAAAGAATGCAGGCGAAATATCTTTTCGAGCTTGCATAGAATTATTGGGATGTCCTGTTCCAATTGCTCTAATCTTCTCAAATTCATCGTTTTGGAACACAACTCCTTGAAAAAAAACCCTAGCTCAATTAATGCATTGGAGACATCCTTATGCTTAAACCCACGAATTGCCACTGACAGTAATTGTTGAAGAAAAATATGACAATCATGGCTTTTCATGCCCGATACCTTACAATCATTGACGTTTACACACCGCGCGATATTTGATGCGAACCCATCTGAAAACTTTACATCCTTCAACCATTGACATAAACTCTTTTTCTCATCCATAGACAATGTGTAGCAAGCTAGTGGTACCAAATATTTATCACCATTCAGAACTAGCTACAATTTATTTCTGATCCCCATATTCTGCAAGTCCATGCGAGCCTTTGGGGTGTCCTTTATTTTTCCTTCAATATTCATTATTGTTCCTAGGACGTTTTCACAAATATTCTTCTCGATGTGCATCACATCTAGATTGTGCCTCAGTTTCAATGTTCGTCAATATGGCAACTCAAAGAAAATGTTTTTCTTCCTCCAATTCAACTCATTTACAGTAACATTTCTTTACTTAGTATTCGGTCTCTTTCCAAATTCTACATCTTTAATTACCTCCATTTGATTTAATATATCGTCCCCGGATAAATGCTTAGGTTCCAACCGCATTTCCCGCTTACCATCAAAATCTTTACTTCTTTTCCGCCAACTATGCTGCGGAGGGAGGAAGCGACGATGACCCATATAACATATCTTTCTCCCATTCTTTAATGAATAAGAAGTCGTTTCCTTGTTACATGTCGGACATGCCATCTTGCCTTTTGTACTCCACCCGGACAAGTTTCCATAGGCAGGAAAGTCATTAATGGTCCATAACAATGTTGCATGCAATTGAAAATTTTCTTTCTTCGACGCATCATATGTCTCTACGCCATCTTCCCACAAATCTTTTAACTCATCTATCAACGGGCGCAAATACACGTCAATGTCATTTCCAGGAGACTTTGGGCCAGGAATAAGCAAGGACATCATAAAGAATGGCTCTTTCATACACTTCCAAGGCGGTAGATTGTACGGAATAAGTATAACTGGCCACATGCTATATAAGTGGTACTCATGTTTCCAAATGGGTTAAAACCATCGCTGGCCAGTCCAAGCCATACATTTCGAGGTTCGTCGGCAAACCAACCGTACTTCTTGTCAAATTCTTGTCAGGCTTCAGAATCTGCTGGATGCCTTAATACCTTCTCCTCTGGGTCCATGGTGCGCTTCTCTTTATGCCACCTCATCTCAAAAGTTGTCTTCCTGTTTATAAACAATCTTTATAGCCTTGGTTTTAATGGGAAGTAACGTAGGACCTTGTACGGGATTTTCTTACCCCTAACATTTACTTGTTTGTATCTGGACTCTTTGCATTTTGGACACGTATCATCCTTCTCGTGCTCCTTCCAGAAAAGTATACAGTCATTCTTACAGGCATGTATGGACTCATATCTGAGTCCCAGGTCCCGCAAAACCTTCTTAGCTTCATAATAGGACTTTGGTAATGTTTCCCCTTCAGGAAGTATATCCTTGATGAACTCAAGCATCATGTTGAATGATTTGTTGCTCCAACCATTTATTATCTTCATATGTAGCAACTTTATCAAGCATGACAACTTTGTATACTTGTGGCAACCTGGATACAGTTCACACTCAGCATCTCTCAATAAGTATGTAAATTTATTTGTTTCCCCTTCCCCTATTGTCGCATCTATAGTATCCATAAATGTTCCTGTGTGCAAGTCTTCTATGACGTCCTGCGTTGCATTAGAACACGTATTTTCATCTCCCGTCATACCATCATTATCATCCTCAATCATCAGAGCTTCATCAGTTTCACCATGATGATACCACCGGGTATACGTCCTATCCATCCCATTATCATATAAATGCGCATGCACTTCGTTTATAGCTTTATAGTTCAAATTGTTGCACTTGCGACACGGACATCGGGTGCTATTAAGTCTGCCTATATGACGTCTTGCCACCTTCATGAACTCCTCGATTCCTTCTATATACTGTTTTGAAGCCCTATTTCTAATTTGTATCCAACTCTTATCCATGTTTGTCTTCCTATCACAAGTTGAATAAATACATTAGTCCCTACATATGTGGAATTCTACACATGTTTAACCAAATGTGAATGAGAACAAAGTCTTCCCAATCCAATTATTCCATTCTCTTATTCTTTTTTTACACCGACACAGGAGGTATATAGGCGTTTGATCCCATGATCTAGGCTGTGATAGAAGTTATATACTGCTGAAACCCAGTTGCACCTTCGGTGGATTGATCGCCAAATCCACCTATGTCGGTAGATTCCTAACTGTGGGGCCCATTGTGATGTATGTTCCTTACATCTGCTCTGTCCATCTGCTTTTACATTTTAGGATATAATTCCAAAGCCATAAGTGAACCACACCATAGAAATACTTGTGATTGAATCCCCACCATTAAAACTTCATGTGGACCACTAAAGTGTTTATTTTCCCACCAACTTGTTGATAAGGTCACAAAGACCTAGACAAAGAGACCACACAAATATCTGCTCGATCCCAAACTTTTGTGGCCCACAAAAAAGTTTCTAATGATAAATTATCACTTATGGTTCACCCGAGATTTGGATCTACTTAATTTTTGGAATCATGCCCTAAAATGAGTTTTGAACGGATGGATGGTGTGGATATAAGGCATATGTATATCAAGGTGGGTATGATTCTCTCCCACCACACACCCTAGACCCTTTGTTGAAGGGTACCGCCCTTCATGCAGTCTCTCAAGAAATTCAAGTATCTTATTTTTATTGGCCATTTATTACTACAAACGGTGAGAAATTAAATGAGGCACATAAGATTTAGTAATATTGTAATCAGTCGTGGAGAGGTGGGCCACCATTTGTACATATAAATGACATCATGTGAGATTAATGGTCCATATGTAGCATAGTCGTTGGAGCACGAAGAATACTCTACTTTTTATTTGTGCATGTGGTACGTATAGAATACAGGTAGAATACACAGATGCATCAGAAGTAATTATTTGTACGAATATACATTGCCCATCATATTAATTATTCCAACAACAATTCCAAATATTAAACATTAATAATTGAACTAGAAATTGCACTTGAGATAGATACACAAGTCCTCAAAGTCTATGGACATTCGTTGTTGAATTTTGTTAGCACTGCTCATCATTTGTTACTTTCCTGGTGTGGTGATCCAGAACGTTCACCTAGTAGGGCCCACAATGTATTGGCGTCCAAAAAGTCCTTAAGGTAGATCCTCGTCTTCTACATGAAGGCTTTGAAAATGTGGGACCATTGTTTCTAACCATCCTCTACAAGGCTGGTGAAGATGATCAATTGGATTTTTTTTTTTTTATTTTCATATGGGCCCATCCATGGTGGGGCCTCTACATGAAAGGTCTAGATCACAACTTGGCAGGGCCCAAGCAGCGTGCAATATTCTTGCTGAAAAAAGATTCAGGACTTAGATTAGGATTTCCCAATCTGTTTTGCAGGCGCAACATCTTCTTACATATTTCAGACAACGACATGGTAACGCTGCGAGGTCTTGATGTATGGCAGAATGTCCATGCCCAGCTGCTCTCTCTCTCTCTCTCTCTCTCTCTCTCTCTCTCTCTCTCTCTCTCTCTCTCTCTCTCTCTCTCTCTCTCTGAGCCATGTATATCTATCGGTGCTCTGGGCCATGTGTTTGGTAGGTATGAAAAAAGCATGAATTCAGCCGACTGTTGCAAGGGCTAGACCCATGTTAGTTCTGCACCATTGAGAAAATGACAGCGACTCATCCTCCTCACATGTGGCACTAGTGTACAGCTATCCAGACCATCCAAATTGTGGGTCCCATTGTGGATGGATCATCTCTCTAAAATCACTTGTTCATCCGATTGATGGTTAAAAAGTAAAATGTTGAGTGGTCCAAATTCAAAGGGAGAAATCAAATGGCTAATGATATCGTCTAAGTGTGATTTTTAGGTTATGCTCCATCCACAGTTGGGTCAGCGAATTGGGTGGTCTAGGTTGCCGTATTGCTATGCCAGTTGTAGGTTTAAAGAATCGCTACCATTTACATGTTGGGGTCCAACCACTGTTGCAATGATAGCCTTGAAAAAAAAGAAAAAAGAAGAAAAAAAGAATGAGCTTTTTTGGGTGTCTTTGATTTGTAAAAAAGATTTGTCGAGTGTTCAAGTTGACCTATATATATATATATATATATATATTATATATATATATATATATATATATAATATATATAATATATATATATATATATGAAACTGGTATCTCTTTAAAATAAAAAAAATAAAATAAATAAATAAAAGGCAAATCATTTATATAGTGGGGTCTTGTGAACATACCTGCCTCAAAATATAAATATAATTCAGAACAGAAACACGTACAGAGATCACCAGTTGAACCTGACCACCGCTTTGATGCTGCCTTCTCTTTGTACTCTACCGTTTAAAGCTTCTTATCTTCTTTACAGGAGGATATGGAGAGTTGGATGGATATTTTTCATTTTAGGGAGGATGGAGAGTTGATGAATATTTTTAATTTTAGGGAGTATAAGGAATAACGTCTACTCAAACTCGGGAAGCGAAAGAGTCTCTTGTCTATCCATAGATGCTCTTTCTGTTAGAGCTTCTCTCTTTGGCAGTGCACAAACACTGATTGTGTCAGGGATCTGTGGGGCCCACCGTGATCTAAGTGTTTTATCCACGCCGTTAAATGATTTTATCAAATCATTTTAAGATAAAAACCAAAAAATGAGGCAGGGACACAGCACCAATGGACCACACCAGATTAAGCTAGTGTGTTAATGACACCCACCGTTGAAGCCTTTCTAAGGGCAACTGTGATGTTTTTTACCATTCAACCTATTCATAAGGCTATGTAGACGTGGATGAGGTGAAAACACAAATATCAGCTTGATCCAAAACTTCTCCAGCTCCCAAGAAGGTTTTAATGGTATGCGTTCAATCTTCACGTTGTGGTCCACTTAAGATATAAAGTTGTCTCATTTTTGGGCTAATACCTTAAAATGATCTGAGAAATGCGATTAACGGCATGGATTAAACACTTACATCACTGTGGGCCCTAGAGAGCCCTGCCCCGTCCAGGAGGTGGTAGGACGCAATCCGCATCCACGATATCAGGGGACGCGGATTTCCTCGGAAAACGTTTGGCATGAAGTTCCGGCGCTGGAAACCGAGGTGGGGCCCACTGTGATGTTTATGAGAAATCCATCCCGTTCATCTGTTTTACCACATGATTTTAGGGTTATATCTCAAAAATGGAGTATAACCAAACCTTAAGTGGACCACACCGTCAGAAACAGAATGAATTGAACATTTACCGTTGAAAAATTCTTGGGGCTAACCGAAGTTTTAGATCAAGCTGATATTTTTATTTTCCTTTAATCCATGTGTTTATGATCTTATGAACAGGTTTGATGACAAACAAACATCACTGGGGCTTAGAAAGTTTTCAACGGTGGAAATCAATAATTCCACTATTTCCTATGGTATGGTCCACTTGATCATTGTACATGCATCAATTTTGGGTTGAACCCCTCAAATTATCTGGAAAAATGAATGGACGGCGTGGATAAACCACATGTATTAACGGTGGTCCCAACATAGTTTAATAAGACTTTGAAAGGAAATTGGATTGTGTACTGAGTAACTTAGTACGGCGTGGATAAACCACATGTATTAACGGTTGATACTTTTCTAAGGCCCCCGGTGATGTTTATTTGTCATCCAAGATATTCCTAAGATCAGACAGACATGGATGAAGGGAAATCACAAATATCGGCTTGCTCTAAAACTTTTGTGGCCCCTGAGAACTTTTCAACGGTAGAATTTTTATTCACACTGTTTCTGCTGGTGTGTTCCACTTGCGTTTTGGATATGCTTCATTTTTGGAATAGATCCCTTAAATGATTTGGTAAAAAGGATGGACGGAGTGGATAAAATGTATGTATTACGGTGGGCCCCAAAGAGTTTACTCAGTACGCAATCCGCTTCCTTTGAGAGGCTTTTGCAGGAAATTCACCTCCCATATATACGGGTAACAGATTGGCTACTCCCTGCCATATATGGGAAACCGTGGTGGGTGCTTCGTGGGCCCACTATGATGTATGTGTTTCATCCATTCCATTCATCCATCTTTATAGATTATTTTAAAAATTTATACCAAAAATTAGAGGGATATAAATCTTACGTGGACCACACCATAAGAAAACAATGGTGATTGGATATCCACCATTAAAATCCTCCTAAGGCCCACTGTACTGTTTATTTGACATCCAATTGGTTGATTAGGTCATAGAGGACCAGATGAGGGGAAAAACCAAAGATAGGCTTGATCCAAAACTTTTATGGCCCCGAAAAGTTTTTTAACGGTCCATGCTCATTTAACTTTCCTGTAATGTGGTCTAGTTGAGATTGGGATATACCTCATTTTTGGTCTGATAGTATAATTATCTGGAAAAATATATAGACGGCATGGATGAAATAAGTACATCATAATGGGGCCCACATAGCACCGACCACCAGCCATTAGCCGGTGGCAAGGGGAGTAGCCAATCCGTTTCCCCTCTATATCATATATATGGGCGCGAATTGGATGTTAGTAGCCAAATCGCTACTGAAGTGACGTCACCAAGCTCTGTGGACCCCACCATGATGCATGTGTTGTATCTAGAGCTGGGCAGAAAGGGACTGATCCGGCAGATCCGACCCGATTCGCCTCGATCCGACCCAAACAGATTCGAACCGAAGGCCACGATCGGGTAGGATCGAGCTGGACCACCAAGATCCGAATGTTAATCGGATCGATTTCAGAACAATGGCCAACCCGCACCGACCCGATCCGAATGGATCTGATTTGATTTGATTCGATCCACACAATATTTATTCACCGTTGTTTCCTGTAATGTTGTCCACTTGAGACTGGGATATATCTCTTTTTTTTTTATACATACCATAAAATGATCTAGAAAAATAGATGGACGGCATGGATGAAGTAAATACATCATGGTGGGGCCCATAGAGCACTGACTTACCATCCTTTGACTAGTGGGATGAGAGTACCCAATCTTTCTTCTCACACGGCTCGAGGTTCCTCGATCAGAGCTCCTGACGAAAAACAAGTCTTTCACCTTTCTTGCAGGGAATGTTAGGTGGGTCCCACCATGATGTTTGTGATAAGTCCACACCACCATCCGTTTTAGGAGCTCATTTTAGTACATGCTGCCAAAAATGAATTATATCCAAGACTCAAGTGGCCCTTACGAGAGGACACAGTATAGATTTAATGACCACCTTCCTCTACTATTGAAACTCTTTTAGTGTCAAGAATATTCGATCCGAACCGTATATAACCCGATCTGACTCGATTTTTCAGACTGAGTCGGACTCGGTTCAAGTCAGGCCAACAATACAACGGATCAGATTGAGTTAAAGGACCCGGACTCGGTGCCGGATCTGATCGGGTTCGGGTCCGGTACTAAAAACTTCGGACTGAAACGAGTTGGGGCCAATCCGGTCTGACTCGACTCGATGCCCACCTCTAGTTATATCCATACCGTCTAACCATTTTTAAAGATACATGTAGCATATTCGGAACTAATAAAGATGGATGATGACACATGTGACATCTTGGAACAAGAAGTGCCATGTAGTGTAGGACATGCATTGGCACATTTGACATGTTGATTAGAGCTGGACACAAACCGACCCGATCCATCGGATCTGACCCGATCTGAACCGATCCAAAGGCCTAGATTAGTGTTGTTCGAGTTGGATTAGTTAGATCCGACCGTTCATTGAATCAAGTTTAAATCGTGGTTAATCCGGACCAATCTGAACTGAATGGATCCGATTAGACCGATCCGATCCGGAGTTATTCGTATGAATATTTATCACATATATTTATCATATGAACATGTTGGATGAAAAATAAACATCACCGGGGCCTTATAAATTTATCAGCGGTGAAAAACAATACTGCTACTTTTTCCTGTGGTATAGTCCACTTGAGCTTTAGATATGCATCAATTTTGGGTTCAACCACTAAAATGATCTAGAAAAACGGATGGACAGCGTGGATAAACCACATGCATTAATCACGGTGGGCCCTAACATATTTTACTCAGTATGATAAGAGCCCACTGAGAAATTTTGTGATGTTCACGTCAAGTCGTCAACACAGCTTAGCAGCTTCGAAGCGGATTGCATAGTGAGCAACTCACTACACTTAGTGTACGGAGTGAAGTTTATGGGGTCCACCATGATTTATGTATTTTATTGGCTCCATTCATTCATTTTACAAAATAATTTCAGGGTTTGAGCCCAAAAATTAGAGATATCCAATATTCAAATGGACTACACCATATTAAACAGTTGAATTGAACATCTACCGTTGAAAAATTCTTGAGGGCCACAGAAGTTTTGGATCAAGCTTATATTTGTGTTTTCTCTTCATCCATGTATTTATGATGTTATGAACAGGTTGGATGACAAATAAACATCACTGTGGGCCTAAAAAGGTTTCAACGGTGGAAATCATTATCTCCACTGTTTCAAGTGGTATGATCCACTTCATCATTGGATATGCCTCAATTTTGGGATCAACCCCTTAAATTAGATGGAAAAACGGATAGACGCCTTGGATAGACTACATACATTCAAGGTGGGCCCAACTGAGTTTACTCAGTACGATGAGAGCGTACTGACTACTGAGTAACTCAGTACGTAATTCGATTTGCAATAGCTTATGGGCTGTAAGTTGTAGCATGCAGCTGGTGTATAGATACATGTCGTGCAAAGATGGGCAGTGTGGATAGAATTCATACATCTTGTTGGCCACTTAGTGGCCCATCGGAGCCTCATTCATCTCATCCCCCATCCAACCATTGCATCCCCCATCAAACCATCCATTCATCTCATACAATCATCCAAACATCCATCTATCCAACCATTCCATCCATCTATATATCCAGTCACCCAAACATCCATCTATACATCCATCCATCCAACCATACTATCCATCCATCCAACATCCGACCATCTCGTTCATCAAACATGGTTGATCATCCCATCAATCATCAAAACATCCATCCATCCATTCCATCTATCCAACAAACATGGTTGACCTTGTGATTTTCGGTGATGTGCAACATTCGATTGTTGATTGGAGACTTAATGAAGTGATCGATGCACGATGATTTCCAACATTCGATAAAGGATTGAAGGTTGATTGGATGGTCAACAACACTTTCTATATATCATTCGATTGTTGATTGGAGGTCGATCAAGCGATTGTCGATGTGTACCATTTGTATCGTCAATAAGGAAATTGATAACAAGATTTATGTTGGTTTGTACCATTCAATCATTAATTGGAGGTTCATCGCATGTTCAACAACACTTCATGTCAAAATTAAAATTTTGAATTGGTGGGAAACGTTTTAGCGACGATAATTATAGTGCGTCGCAAAAAGGTCGACTATTTGCGATGATTTACAATGTTGTTGCAAATACTCTAACATTTTGCAATGAAACTACGTTCGTCGCATAAAGTTTTAGTTTGTACTTGTCGCAATGAGTTAACCTAGTCGTCGCTAAAACAGCCTAGTTGCAGCGACTTTCGTGTCGTGACAACAAATAATGTTTTGCCACGACACTCAATTCGTCGCATAAAGTGGACATTAACGATGACCATGGAAATGCGTGGCAGAAGGTCTTTCCTGCCATGTCATTTTCTCGGGAGAAATTGGTGGGAAATGTTTTTAGCGACGACAATTACAGCTCATCGCAAAAACGTCGACTATTTGCGATGATTTACAATGTTGTTGCAAATACTATAACATTTGGCAATGAAACTACGTACATTGCAAAAAGTTTCAATTTGTATTTGTCGCAACGAGTTAACCCGGTCGTCGCTAAAATACACTATTTGCAGTGACTTTTGTGTCGTGGCAACAAATAATGTTTTGCCACGACACTCAATTCGTCACATAAAGTGGACATTAGCGATGACCGTAGAAACGTGTGGCGAAACGTCTTTCCCACCATGTAATTTTTATGGGCGAAATTGGTGAAAAACGTTTTAGCGAAGATAATTATAGCTCGTCGAAAAAATGGTGCCTATTTGCGATGAGTTACAATGTTGTTGCAAATACTCTAACATTTCGCCATGAAACTACATTCGTCGCAAAAATATTTCAGTTGGTATTTGTCGCAACAAGTTAACTTAGTCGTCGCTAAAACAGACTATTTGTAGCGACTTTCGTGTCGTTGCAAAAATAATATTTTGCCACGACATTCAATTTGTCGCATAAAGTGGACATTAGTGATGACCATAGAAACACGTAGCGAAACGTCTTTCCCGCCATGTAATTTTTGCCGGAGAAATTGGTGGAAAACGTTTTAGTGACGATAATTGTAGCTCATCGCAAAAACGTTGACTATTTGCGATGATTTAAAATATTGTCGCAAATACGCTAACATTTCGCCATGAAACTACATTCGTTGCAAAACATTTCAGTTGGTATTTGTCGCAACGAGTTAACCTAGTCGTCGCTAAAAAAGACTATTTGTAGTGACGTTCATGTCGTTGCAAAAAAAATATTTTGCCACGACACTCAATTCGTCGCATAAAGTGGACATTAGCGATGACCATAGAAACACGTGGCGAAACGTCTTCCCACCATGTAATTTTTCCATAAGAAATTGGTGGGAAACGTTTTAGCGACGATAATTATATGTCGTCGTAAAAATGTTGACTATTTGCGATGATTTACAATGTTGTTGTAAATACTCTAACATTTTACTATGAAACTACATTTGTCGCAAAACGTTTCAGTTGGTATTTGTTGCAACAAGTTAACCTAGTCGTCGCTCAAATAGACTATTTGTAGCGACTTTCGTGTTGTTGCAAAAAATAATATTTTGCCACAACACTCAATTCGTCGCATAAAATGGACATTAGCGATGACCATGGAAACGCGTTGCGAAACGTCTTTCCTGCCATGTAATTTTCTCATGTGAAATTGGTGGGAAACGTTTTAGCGACGCAAATTATAGCTTGTCGCAAAAACGTTGATTATTTGTGATGATTTAAAATGTTGTTACAAATACTCTAACATTTCACATGAAACTATATTTGTCGCAAAACGTTTCAGTTGGTATTTGTCACAACGAGTTAACCTAGTCATCACTAAAACAGACTATTTGTAGCGACTTTCGTGTCGTTGCAAAATATAATATTTTGCCACGACACTCAATTCGTCGCATAAAGTGTACATTAGCGATGACCATAGAAACGCGTGGAGAAACGTCTTTCCCGCCATGTAATTTTTCCATAAGAAATTGGTGGAAAACGTTTTAGCGACGATAATTATAACTCGTCGCAAAAACGTTGACTATTTGCGATGATTTAAAATGTTGTTGCAAATACTCTAACATTTCGCAATGAAACTACATTCGTCGCCACAAGTAAAATTCAGTATTTTTTACAATGAGTTGAACTAGTCGTTGCAAA
Source organism: Magnolia officinalis (assembly GCA_021015155.1). NCBI lineage: Eukaryota > Viridiplantae > Streptophyta > Magnoliopsida > Magnoliales > Magnoliaceae > Magnolia > Magnolia officinalis. The sequence continues at coordinate 6,631,409 of JAJHSJ010000002.1, forward strand.
AGCTACTATTTGCGACAACTTTTGTGTCGTCGTAAAAAATATTTTTTTTTACGACACCTAATTTGTCACAAAAAGTGACTATTAGCGACGACTGGTTAAGATCGTTGTAAAAAATTCATACGAAAACTTTTTGCGACAAGTTTTGCGACGATAATTGAAGCTCATCGCAAAAAAAGTTAATTATTAGCGACGATTTAAAATGTCATCGTAAATAATCTATATTTTGCAACGACTTGAAATGTCGTTGTAAAAAATTGCATTTCCCAATGAAATTCGACTCGTCGCTAAAAAAAATTGTTGCAAAAAGTCTAATTTGTTGTAGTGTCGTTCAATTGGATGGGTCCCACTAATGTGGTAGGGCCACACTTATTAGGTCTGCAAAAGTTGATAGATGATGTGGATCTAACATACATACTATGGTGAAATTCTAGGAGGTTTTAAGGGCAGATATTACAACAACACCGTTTCTTTGGCGCCAAAATATACAGATGGCTTGGATGTAGCTTATACATCACAGTGGGCCCCACAGTCTGGTGGGCCCAGTAATCAGTGGGTCCAAACAAAACAACACCAGAAAAGAGATGTATGGTGAGGATTCTCACTAGATCATGGTAGGCCCACTGGGAGCAACGTGGATAAGATACATACATCTCAATAGGCCTCACGCTATGGTGGGTCCACCGAGGCGTGGTTCATGAATCCAGCCCATCCATTATGTGTGTCCCACTTGGTTGAGGGGTCAGTCCAAGTTTCAGATGCATCCAAATTGGGCCTCACTAGGTCTAGTCCAATTGACTAGTGTTAGTGTGCAAAGCATGCTGCCCACTAGGCAATGGGCCTACCTAACGGGCCTAAGGAAGGTACCTTGATGGGCTTTCTAGTCCCAAGTGTTTCTCTTAGTATTGGGCCTTTTTTTTCATTTAATGGGCCCAAGGCCTCTTATGACATAGGATAAACAATTGGGCAACAAGGATTGTCTGCTACTTATTCCACAAGTTAAGGCAACACTCATTTTACAACAAACACTAGATAGGCCTTACAAGATGGAGATATGACCCACACAAAAAAAAGGTTCACATAGGATTTTGGGTCAATCATCACCTGAGAATTTATTTTCAGGGCTTAGAAATTCCATCAGATGCCTTGGAAAGGAGGTAGAGTTCACGGATGTGGCCCTATACGAATTCAGATTAAACAGATTTTCAGCGCAGAATTGGTTCTGGACCATTTTTTTAGTCTCATTTGTGATCACATGGGGCTCATTCCTATCGAAGGAAAAATGTAATTTGGTAGCCTTATATATGGGCTTCAAAACCCACAAGATATCCCTCCTTAATCATGCATATACAATTATTTATGAAGGCTCAAACATGGGTGCTTGAAAGAGTTGTACGGAAAAAAAAAAAAAAAAACAGTTCAGAATTGGTTTTTGTCCATTTTTGGATCCATCCCACGATCACATGGAGTCATATTCCATCGTACTGTTAGGTGTATTGATAGAACTATGCATGGACTTCAAAACCCATAAGGTATGGCCTACTAAATACATACATACAATTTTTGGCACAACGATGAACATTGTTGCTTGGAATTTCTACCCAAAAATATCCTACGCAACTCTGCTGGTCCCATTTTAGGACCTAATTCCTGATCAAGTGGGGTCTGTTTAGGTCCAAATAAAACATTATTCCTACAGACATAGGTACATGATAGGAGTTTCCAGTGATGGTCCCTACATATCTTGCACGTGGGACCCACCACATGCGCCCAAAGATGGCTGAAAACTCATAAAATCAGACAGTTCTGTAATGGACAACAAGCATAAATGAAGATATGTACAATACGTAGATCAAGGTGGGTCTCATCCAGGTTCACGTGACCTTATGAACTGTTTGGATGGCTAACAAATATTCTGGTGGGGCCCACTATTAATGGGTCCCCACATTATCATCTCCATCAATAACATCTCAACATCATGATCATTATCCTCCATATCATAAAGGAACAAAAGACTAGGTGAAAAGGGGGGTGTACTCACCTTGATGGACTAGATGGATGGTTGAGATGGATGGATGGAGTTGATGGTGGAAGGGATGGGGTTGATGGCCCACCAAGATCACCTCTCTCTCTCTCTCTCTCTCTCTCTCTCTTTGTAGAAAAAATGGTGAAAATGTTAAGGGATGGAGGAGTATTTGTAGAAAAATGGATAAAAATGTGGTTAGGTTAGATTAATGTGGTTATGATTAGCTTAGGCAAGGATTATGGTAAGTAATGCATGATTAGGACTTAATGGTACATTAAAGGGACATGGGATGGCATGGTATGATGACATCATGCATAGTGTGTGGTATGGAGAAGGGTTGACTTTGGGTACACATGAGAGAGGGGTGGTATGGGAGTGTGACATCACACACATGGGTAGAGATTCTCTCACTCATGTGTGGTATGGTGCATGTGTGCATAGCATGTGTTGTACACATGTGTGAAATGAAACATACGGTGTCATGCGCACATGATACACCAACAATTCTTCGCAGCGTATCTCACTAACAGAGCGTTGCACAAACATGCAGTTGACACCTCTGCGACTGCGGCGACAGGACGGTCGATATGAAGTAGGTTTCGAGGCCTTGGGGTTCCAGTCAGTCGGGTGTGTGCTATGCACAGCTAGTTCAGGTTTTGCCAAGGGCGTCGATCATCGTGCACATAGGCATAGAAAATGGTACAGAATGGACGGGGTCTTAAATTGGTCACTGGAATTTTTTGTACATCATTGATCGATTGATGCGATCAATTGATGGAGGGTTCGATTGATCGATCACTTCGATCGACAGAGGCGGTTTGTGTGAAGTTACGTGATTTCTCAAGGTCAGTGCGAATTTTTCCCATTTAAAGGAAGCCTTTTACACATTTTGGAGGATCTAGAAATGAGAGAGAGAGAGAGAGAGAGAGAGAGGAGAGAGAGAGAGAGAGAGAGAGAGAGAGGAGCTCAAGGGTGGAGTAGATCTAGGCTAAAAATTTTCACTTTCTTAGTTCTAGAGTTTGTTTTTTATGTTTTTCTTTGAGTTTAGTTCAATCATGACCAGGGTTGGCTAATATCTTATTTAGGGCTAACAGGTGAAGCTTCTAATTAGTTTATGATGCTTTAGTTTATTTGATTCAGAATTATGTTTGAATGGTGAATTATTTAATTGATTTAGTTTGAATAATTCTTTTTTATTTAGTTAATCCTTTGATACATTGTCGACTCTGGGTACATTGGATGCTTATAATTCTCTAAGATTGATTAGTTTAGTTTTTAGAAAAGTTTTGATATGTAAAATTCATTGATTTATCATAGACTACGAGCATGATTGATGCTTTGGATTTCCTACAATTAACTATTTTGTTCTTCATGAGAGAAATGATCAATTGAAGTTCATATCTTTGTTTGATTTTGATTTATTGAATTGAACGCTCTATTATCTAATTGGAAGGAATCATTATTCTACTTCAATTGAGTTATCAAATTGAATTAATGAACCAAGCATTGTAGATTAATTAGGAGTGGATCATTGACACTTTAGTTTGTTATATTATTGAATTCCCTTCACTACTTTTCATCTTTCATACATTAATTTTAATTTAGCTTAGAAATGTGTCATATTGGCAGCTTGTATATAACTTATGATACAGTCGAAGTTTATATATATATATATATATATATATATATATAATATATATATATATATATATAGAGAGAGAGAGAGAGAGAGAGAGAGAGAGAGAGAGAGAGAGAGTCACCTGTGCATTGGTGTGCATATACCCCTTCGCACACCACAATATACTACCCATCAGATTATGAAAGCGGCTAAGATTAAAACAGCCATGGTGAGAGAAACTCGCCTCTCTCACACGAGTGACTAAAACTTGAACTTGACAGAGCTTCTTGGCTTGCGTCAGTATAAATCAATAAATAAAAATGATTTTAGATGAGTATTAAAGGTTAAAAAAGGTTATGGTTGCTAAAACCAATAAAAGAACAAGAACAAAGTGTTTGGCTCAAATTCAGTCATGCATGTTGTGAGTGCGTGTTGGGCATGCCAAGTGTCTTGAATTGAACGGAACACCAGTAACCCTAGGCACTAAGATAGACCAAAAGACCGAGTTCCATATGGATTGACATTTTATCCAACCACTGATCAAGAGATCAGGTGATTTATGAAAGGGAGGGATCGTCCTCAAATGAGCTCTTTTTGCCTTCCGGTTGAAAGAACTTTCAATTAAGTGGGTAATAATGACTAGAGATCCACAACGTAACAATATAGAGAGAAAATAGAGCCGAACCAAAGATGAAAGTGTTTATTAATGATCTTACAATATGATGCAGGGGAAGGACATGATGAGATCGCTCACCGTCTTCCTCAATCGATAAATACCTTGAATCTATAAGGTGCTCTTAAATCCACAATAGAAAATCTCGAATCCACGAGAAGAAATATAATTTCTAAGAAGTTTTAATTGATAGTTTGATAGATAGATTAATTATGAAAAAAAAAACAGTTTAACATCCTTAAATAACCCTAAACAAACCCCAAAACGCAATCAAAAGAGTCCTAATCAAATAAGGAAACAAAGTCCAAATATCATACAAAATTTTGTCATCTGTTGACCTGTTGTTGACTTATCGAGTCGACATATCAAAACAACCAAAAACTGTCCAGATATTTAAACAAAAAATTTGAGATTTTCGACTGATCGACATGTTGAACAGTATTTCTATAACGTCCGTGGAAATTTCGAATTTGAGAGAGAGTTTTCGTATCTCGTCTCTATCTCCTATCTTATCTCTATCTTATCTCCTATTTTATCTATATTCCTAATCCTTATTTCTTTTATATATCTCGAACTCCCCCTGTATCTCTCAATCTCTCAAATGAATATTCTTTTTAAAGAGAGTGTTTGGCGCAGAGAAGGATGTGAGATCGAGCACCATCTTCCTCAGGGGGATAACTATTCCGAATCGACAGAACTTCTTTGGACTCCTCACAGAAAAACCTTGAATTCACGAGGAGAAGAAAATATAAATATTTCTAAGAAATTTGAAATAATTTTATTAATAATGAAAAATGAGATTACACCCCTTTAAATAGGGATACTAAGCCATGGAAGAAGTCTCAAAATTAAACTACAACTAAAACTCTTGGAAATCGCGACTTACTATAAATAGTAAACTTACAATTTATAGACAGTCGTGATTCCTACTAGTGCGCATGGTTTTGGCCAAAAATAGTAAGTGTCCTATTTGGATTCACCACGCTGTTCTCCTAATTATTCTAAGCACTTTTCATGTTGGGCGCAACTCCTAAAACCCAAGGATGAAGAGTTATACTCAAATTACAACTTACTATAAATAGTAAAAATGAAATTAAAACAGGGATTCGACCATTGATCTGATGGTATTTAGCAAATTTGACGTGGGCAACCCGGCGTAGCAGGATTAGGTGGCTAAAGTAGCTCGTTCTACTCCAAAATCATATACGATATGTCCGATAGCTCATTCCAGTTTGCGAGATACGTCCGTTTAAAATTCTGACAGTCAGGATCACTTCTATCGTTGACCGGGCCTTTTCTGATCCATCTTGGCCATGACACTGTCCGCGACCCGCTCTACATCAGTCCCCTCCACTTCAAAACAACTCGTCCTTGAGTTCTTGCCCTACTTTGGTTTGTGATACTCGGTCAGGTCCATGACGTTGAAAGTCCGTGAGATCTCCGTGTCGTCTGGAAGATCAACAATTTAAGCGCTGTCATTGATCTTTTAGAGGATCGGTATCGGTCCAATCTTCTTGTTTTTCAACTTGTTGTATGTCCCAATTGGAAACCTCTCCTTGCGTAGATGGACCATAACTCAGTCGCCTACCTCGAACACCTTTTGTTGTCGATGCTTATTGGCTTGCTCATTGTACTTATCGTTCGAGGCATGTAACTTGTCTTGCACCTCAGCAAGAATGCCCATGATCATGTCTGTCATATATTCTGCTACAACGCTCATACCTGGGAGCTTGGGCAAAGGGACTAAGTCAAGTGTGTGGTGAGGTACTCGGCCAAAAATAACCTGGAACGGGGACTTCCCTGTCAAGCGGTTCACCATATTGTTGAATGCAAACTTCGCTTGAGATAAGGCTAAATCACATTGCTTCAGGTTTTCTCTTAAAATACATCAAAGGAGGTTCCCGAATATGCGATTCACAACTTCAGTTTGCCCATCAGTTTGTGGGTGGTAGGCACTACTGAACTGAAGTCGTGTACCAAACCAGTTCCACAAAGTTCGTCAGAAGTGGTTAATGAACTTCGTATCGTGGTCAGAAGTGATAGTCTTAAGGACCCTATGTAGCTGCACGACCTCTTTAGAGAATAAATTCACTACGTGCATCGCATCGAGGGTCTTCTTGCATAAGATGAAGTGTGCCATATTAGAGAAATGATCTACTACTACGAACACAGAATCCATCTCATGCTGTGTTCTTGGGAAACTCAACACGAAGTCTATTGATAGGTCCTCCCAAGGGCCGTCAGGCACAAGTAACGAGCTGTAGAGGCACGTATTCTGAGACTGCCCCTTTGAGACCAAGCAGACATGACAACATTGCACCGCTATACCCACGTCACGTACTAACTATGGCCGGTAGTACCGTTCTTCAATAAGAGCTCGCGTCTTGTCCAATCCTATGTGTCCACTAAGGCCACCTCCATGTAGCTCTTGGATGATCTGCTCCCTCAGCGAGCTTTTGGGAATACATAGTTGATTCCATTTGAAAAGGAACCCGTCTTGCATATGTAAGTTATTAGGGTAACCTTCTCGGTATCTTACCCATGCATTCTTGAAGTCGTCATTGTCGGCATATATATCCTTGAGGTGCATACAATAGTGGCTTCGCGATGAGCGACTCGCCATAATCCTGCTGAACCTAACCCGTCTCATCTACCTCGTCTTCTATGGCCTGTTCTAGTTTATCAACATCTGGATCTTCATTGACGTTTTCAACATTACCATCATTGATGGCGAGGTTCGTCGCCTGTCGTTGTGGACAAGTATTTGATAGGTGACTCGGTTGGCCAGAACGAAAGAAATCGTCAGGTCTTGGCCGAGCATAGGGGTTTGGGATCCTGCTTGGACCAGCAGCATTCGATACGTCCCTTTGGGGCCTAGCTTGCCTGCTTCCCTGATCTTGGTTCATGAGTGTAGGAAGTTGAGTGCATGCTCCTACAGGCTCCTTCCCTCTAAGTTGTGGAGCTCATTGGGGTGGACCTGCCACAGAGACCCAAGCGGTAGGATAGGTCCGTGTGTTGGGACGTTCAAGCTATGCTTCCGCTTAAGTTGCCAACTTAATTGCATCATTCATCATCAAAACGGATTGCATCTGGACCCGATCGTGAATCATCACATGCAATCCACTGTTAAATCGGCCGACTTGTTGCGATTCAATCTGACCAAATTGTTATGCACTGCCAAGTAGTAGAATTCTTCTGCATAATCTCTCACCGAACGACTATCCTGCAAATTTTTTTGATATTGTTGGAATAGTACCTTATCATAATCGTTAGGGAGAAATAATGCGCGTAATAGCTGCTTCATCCGCTGCCTTGTGTGGATTGGTGCTTTCATTTGTCTAGTTCGTGCGAGTTATAGTTGCTTCCACCAAGCTAAAGTTTCACCCTTCAATTTGTAAGCCACAAGTTTGACTTTCTTCGTTTCAAGGATTTCCATATAGTCGAAGAATCGCTTAACTTCAAAAAGGCAATCAAGACTACCAGAAAAAGAGGTAAATGATACAGACTGTGTTAGTTTTTTGTTACGGATATAAATCGTAGCTATATATACTACGGTTTTAATCCATAGCTAAAAAGTGCCACACTATTAATAATTAACCGTGTGTCAGGGGTTCTATAGGGCCTAAAAATATATATGTTTTCTATCTAAGCCGTCTATCTATTTTGAAATATTATTATAGGGCATGAAACCAAAAATCAGCTAGATCGAAGGCTAAAGCGGACCTCACAGTAGGAAACATGGAGATTAAATCACATGTGCTTCCTATTGTGTGGTCCACTTAAGCTTTTAATTTACATTATGTTTGAGATGATGAACTAAAATAATTTATTAAAATTAATGGACGAAATGGATAACGTAAATACATCACGGTGGGCCCACGAAGCCCTGAGAGGACCGTCCATGTCCCTTCGCCCAAAATTGGGGGCGCGCTCAAAACAGAGCCGCAGAGCCGCGCCCAAATGTCACCCCATTTCTCTCTCACTCCATGCGCTAAACCCGTTCTCTCATCTTCCTCCCTCTCTCTCCGTTCCCCAATCCCCTCTCTCTCTCTCTCTCTCAGTTCCCACCGTCAGTACTCTCCCTCTCCCTCTCTCTCGAGCTCACTTGCCCTCGCCGTCTCCCTCTCCCTCTCTCGAGCTCCCTCGCCCTCGCCGTCTCCCTCTCCCTCTCTCGAGCTCCCGCGCCCTCGCACCTCCTTCAACAGCACCGGCTCTTCAGCAGCGCTGCCTCCACCGGCTCTCCCTCTCCCTCTCTCGAGCTACTAGGTAATTCTTTTCATTGATATATTTAGAGGAGGATACTGAGTTGTTTTTCTAGTTTTGGGATTATTTTTATTTTTATTTTTATTTTTTTTTGATTTCCTATTACATGCATAAACCCTGATCTCCCACTGATTAAAATCTAATTCCAGTTTCTCAACAAAAACTTGCATAAACAGAAGAAAGGACAAATAGCAAAATACTGAATTCAGGAGTCTAAAACTACACAACACTAGGGCCATTGAACTGGGGAATTAGGATGATACCACCAGCCATTATCAGGCCAATGCAAATAAGATGATTACCTTTCATGGTCAAAATCGACTGAATCATTGATTGGTTAGAAGATGCATTACTTACAGCTGCTCAATTTCCACTTCGCTGTTGACATCTGCATCTCCCACATCCACATCAAGCTCTTCCACATCCACATCCTCGTCGACACCCTCATACTGGGTATAAATCTTCTGAGGGATTTTTGGAGGTGGGGGTGGCAGAAAAGGAAAGCCTGCCTTATCTTCTGAGGTTCCATTCTCTGGAGCAGTAGCAGTTTCCCGTCTCAAACTTCTCGTCCAATTCAATGGCTTCGATGAATTCATCTACTGCATGAGCAGCCATGCTAGTTGGAGGCAACAAATGTCCTGCTTCTGAGCCCTTTACCTTATCCAAGGAAGCAGTGCTAGGAGAATCGTTCTTTCCTCGTTTATGCTTGATTGCATTTGCTAGGGGCCTACGAACATTGTTCCCAGTTGGGATTTTGTTTATCAGCTCAGCTTCCTTGCTGTTATTTTCCACTTGGGCAGGTCCATGCCACCGAGTAAGCTTCTCTAATTTAATCTTTCCTGACAAAAGTCCCTCTCTTCTTCTTGATAGTACTTGTTTTGATTCCTCACCAACTCCCACATCGCCTCGCAGCCTTTTCCTATTTGGAGATGCATGGTTCTGCACTTCATTCCTTGGACTCATCCGGTGATCCTCATTAGCCTCTCCATCACTAACAATGTTAACACTTGAACCTTCTTCATTGGCACCTGCTCTTGCAGTATCTGAACCAAGCCGATCCCCCAGTCTTTGAAGTCGAGCTTGTGTTCTTTTTAGCTCCTCTTGTGCACGTGAGTAACGATTATGTGCTTTGATGAACTTATTAATTTTTGATGTAATCCTTTTACAATATATTGAACTGATTCTGTTTGTGAATTCTGTTGTTCCTCCTATTCTGTGGTGGATTGCATGCATCATTTGTGTTTTTATTGAGTAGAAATTTCTTTAAAAATTCAAATTTATGTCGTTGTTGAGGTAGTTTTGTCTGAGAAGAGTTTGTGATAATCAGTTCCTGTTATGCTAAAATTTGATTTGTTATCATGTAGTTTTAAGATTGTTGGATACATTGTTTTCAATGGGTCTCTTTTTTTTTTATTTCTTGATTTTTTTTTTCCTGTAATTTTGGTTGTTATAGAGATTGAAGGATTTAGTTCAGTTGTTATTGACATAGATATGCTTTTTATGGTGGCGATGGTTATAAAGATTTATTGTGATTATAGATGCTCAGTCATGTGGTTTTGTTTGTTTAACACATCTTACTTGTTTCATGTTTTGAGTTTAGTCTTCAACGGCTAATGATGTTTCATGGCATTTGAAAGGATATTTGATACTTTCTTGTGTCTTCATTTTTATTATTTAGTATATGTACAACACTATTTTACAAAACTAAGTTGATGTTATTGTAGTATTGGTTTGCTTTTGCAGTTTTCGGGTTGCTGGGTTTATGCTTCGACCATATCCATTTTCTTGTTTGGAAGTCGGGATTCACGATTCCACCTGGGTTTTGTTATTGGGGTCATCACATGGTTCTGTTATTGCATTCATTTCTTTTAGTGAGTTCGGTTTCATGTTACATGGATTTTGTATTAGGCGTTGTTGAATGGTTTTCTTATTAGGCGTTGTTGAATGGTTTGCTTTTGCAGTTATCTGTTTGTTGAAATGGCTGGATGAGATGGCATGCTATCTGTTTGATGAAATGGCTATATTTCATGCATGCTATTTGTTTGATGAAATGGCATGCTATCTGCCCCTGCTGATTTTTCAGGCTGCTAGGTACTGCTGCTCCATTCCCTATTTTGGGTTCTTCAGCCTCGCTCAGTTCAGGGATGTCTGTCCAGTTCCGTCTGGATTTCTTCTTGTTAGGCCTTTTATGCTGTTTTTGTACATTGCATGGATGCTTTACATGATTGGCATGGCCCAGTTTATCTTTTTGTTGGGCCAGCCCGATTACCTATAAATCTCATGTTCAATGAATTCAAAAAAAAAAGGAAAAAAGGTATGCCATGAGGCAGATGCTTCAAGATTGTTCTCCTGCACGAAAAACAAGTAGCAGAAATCATCTAGAAACTTGATTGTAAACTGCATTTCTGAGTTGGGAATGCCAATTGTAGGAACTTATGGGCCATCAGGCAACGATATCATTCTGTTGGGCAGATGGCATTGCATTTCTAGTGTATCGGGCTCTGATTTGTCAGTGCCTCCATCACACCACTTTTGCCAGATGATGAACACTGCCTTGGGTTTCATTAAATTCAAGAGTGCTTTCCCAGATTTTTAGTATGTCAAAACCTGTTCCTTGCTTACCCAGTCTGCACTGGTGATTTCTATGATGGACACCAGTGCATTGAGAGTACATGAATTCTGCAGAACCACTCTGGAAGAATATCATGACAACAGTAAGGTTTCCAATGGGCGGAGTCCACCTGTGCCCAACCAAATCTAACCTGCATAAAGGATGGATCTGGTTTGTGGTCTGACTCAGGTCAGAATACATGATGGGGATGGGCTATACAGCAAAAACTATACAAGTGCTTGCTATAAAAGTAAAGGGATGCACGGACATGGGAGAAAAGTTTTTGAGTTGGGCAGGCTTGAGCTTAAGAATCAGCTCAAGGTTCAGGCCTGTTTTTTTTTTTTTGCCAGGTCATCTGCATGGTGGGATCCACCTTGTGCTTGCCACTGATTGTTCTGCATTCATCCCAGGTTGGCACTTGTTCTACCTGTGGAGAGGGGTGCGTGGGCTATCAAACCTCCTGTTATAGTTTGTAACAATCACAAATTGGTGTTTCAATGCCGTGTTGTTTATGCAGTGGCAATCCAATACTTCTGCAAAGAATTATATATACTAAACATTTCAAATCGAGGATTCAGACAATCAAGCAAACTTGTTAAAGGCACATGTATCGAAAAAACTGCTCAAGACTCTAGAGATTTAGATATGTTTATGGATAGGCCAGCCTGTGTTTTACTGTCATCAATGCTGATGTTGTCCTGCATCGATTTCTAGTAGTGGTTCAGTAAGCCGGAAGTCATGGGAAATATACTTCAGCTGGAAATGGTTATTTATTTCCTAATATAAAATTACAATATTAGTAGAAGTAAAACAGAACTAAGGAGAAAACAAGAGTACTTGTACATTCTCTGAAATTCTAAGTTCCGCAGAATCACATAATGGAATGTTTTAACCCATAATTTCAGTGAGGAGAGCCTGTTGAGGAGCTAAGATTCTATTTCCATGGTGTGTAATCACAGTCATTTCAGATGGAGCCGCATCAGGTTGATTTTCAACATGTGGTGTGTCACAGACTCACAGGTTTTAAAGTTGCTTGTAGCATTCTAAGGGTTAGTGACTTAAGTGTTCTGTGTATTATTATTAACCTTTTTACAAAATGGATTTTATACTGTTATAAATCAGAAAAGGGTCATTTCAAGATGTTTGTTTGTCTTGTCTGCCTATTATAGAAACTGAACACAACTGGTAAGGTGGCATTTTCTTGATCCTGATATGCATCATTCATGTTTCAAAAGGAGGGTGCGTGCGAGGAGAGGTAAGCAACTAGCCAGGTGCTGGGTGATCTCATGCACATTGATCAAAATTCCACAGTTTGTATTTCGTCATGCATACATGTAAACCACCACTTTTTTCATGCTTTCATTTTCTTTTTGTTTTATTTCAATATGGCAATCCCTAATTTACCAAACCATGCTTGATTTGTGTTCAATTGGGGCCCATTTGGTCAACTTTCAACAGGTCAAGCTGATTTTTTATTTTTTTGAAACAATGATAATTTATTGCAATAAGACCAAAGGCCTAACGAATTACCAAAGAGAGGCTAAAACAACAAGAACTACAATATCACACAACTGATCTGCCCCCGTAGCCTTAGCTGCAATAGCCCATTCCTTAACCAATTCTTTTGCCATGAAAACAACCTCCCCTGAAGATCTCTTCCGTTTCCTGAAATATCAGTTGTTCCACATCCGGTTTTCTTATGTGTGTGCTTACTTCTGAACATTAACATGAATCCGTTACTCCGTTTCAAACTACCTTACATTTTTATTTTTATTTGCAGATTTTGGTAGAGCACATCAGGGAAGTTCTTCCAGGATTCAAAGCCCGCAGACAAATTCTGTCAATAGTGTTGTGAATATGAGATTTGCAATTCATTTTTTATTGTCATTTTCAGGTATTGATTGGCAGACTTGTTATTACACAGGAATGTTAGTTTTTTATATGTGAATTGATGGAGACATTTGTCATTTGGGTAGCTTTGATTGGCAGACTTTTAAATATGATATTTGCAATTCAGTTTCAATTGTCAGTTACAGGAATTGATTGGTAGACTTGGTTATTACATGGGCATTTTATGTCAGTTTCAATTACCATAACTTTCATTAGGAATCCTGACAATATGACAGACCCGTGATGGAGTGGAATGGTGGAATAGGACACATTTCAGAATCACTAAAATGAATGCAAATGTGGTTGTGAATGTTCTGTAATTCCTATTACAAACTATAAATGCAAATAGGTTGTGTTGGTAAAAACTTATCCATGCACTAATTCATTGACCGACTTTTCCTGATTGCAGCAGATCCTAGATTTTGAAACTAATGCAGACGCTTGTGAAGGGATGCAGATCAGTGGAGATGCATGCTAAGTGGTCCATAGATTAACCTTTTTTTTTTTTTGTGATTGCTGAGTTTGGTTGCAGGTTTTGTGAAGTGGTTTGTATCAATGGTTTTTTATTTTTTTTCAAATCAATGGTTACTTTCCTTTTGTGCACTCATTTCTAAACTGATAGCCATCGGTGCAGACCTGTCACCACATGTAGGAGTAGTACTTGGGCTTCATGCACGCATTTTTAGCCTGATTCATCAACTCATTTGTGTAACTGATTGACTTTTCCTTATTGCAACAGATCATAGACTTTTGTAACTAATGCACATGCTTGTGGAGTGATGCAGATTGATGGATGGTTGTGAAGTGATTCATTGACTTATTCTGTGATTGCAGTGATGGGTTGCAGGTTTTTGTGAAGTGATGCACATTAATGGTTTTTTTTTTTCCAAATCAATGGTTACTTTTCTTTCTTGCACTCATTTGTAAACTGATTCATGCACTCATGTGAACTGGATTGTACCATGTGATTGCAGCAGATCCTAATCTAATTTGCCAACTGATTCATAGACTAAACTCCAGACAAATCTGTGAACTGGAACTCATTTGTGAACTGAACTTGAACTGGAATGCGGACTGTAGCGTGAACTGAACATTTTGTTGAAGTCCATACCATTGGAATTTCTGTGAACTGAAATGCATTGCTATTGAACTAAATTTTCCAGTGGACTATGGATCAAGCTGAACTCAGTTGCAACTCCAACTGAGAACATGCATTTCTAAACTACAGAACACTGCAAATTCCTATGAACTGAACTTTTTGCTGTCCAAAATTATGCTTTTGCTATTTTGCAAAAGTCACTCGCCTTCTGCGACTGTCGCTATTGTGCAAAAATCGCACTCCTGCGACTTTTGAAAATTCACAGGATGGCATTGATGTAGGAAATCGCACTTTTGCTATTGTGCATATGCCCGTAAGTCTTATATCTCTATTTCCTTTAATTACTTTTTTTTTTTTTTTTTTTTTGTCCTTGTGCCAAACAGTTCGCCGTTCGGATGCATAAGCCAATCAAATTATCATTGTGAGGAAATAGCCCTCAAATTGCAGTTGGGTTTCTTTCTAATCTGACTTTGAGGTAACAGATTGCAATTTGGCAATCAGACCCTCATTGTGAATAGCTGCAATTTGATTCGATGGCACACACCCAAATTGCCCCACCATGAAGATCACCTGGCCCCAAAATCAGGCCAGGCCACTCATCAGATGTGCCAGGCCGTTGGAATCAATGGACAACTGTCGATCTAACTCTACATCCAGGTGTGGCCCACCTGGTGAGTAGATCAACCTGAATTTTATTTATTTATTTTTATTATTTTTGGGGTATATTCAACATGTAGAATTGTAGGTCAAGCTCAAGGTAAAAAGCTTTATAGTGGATCAGCCTACTCGCCTACTTTTAATGAACGGTGCAAAACACACATGCTAGATTAGCACTTTTATTTATTGCTTTTCCTATCTGTCCTCAATGTTCTTATTATTATTATTATTTCTCTCACTTTCTAGCCTGTTTCCAATGATGTGTATGATTTTTAATGTTTTTTTTTTTTTTTTTTTTTTTTAAATTGAAGTTCATTAATGAAGCTCAATTTCTGTGGTCCAGATTATTCAATTCCATGTGGATGGAAGGTCCTCCCAGTTTTCAGTGCTGTACATCTAGACATATCTCTTCATGGAAGTGTCCTTGAGTTCCATCCTTGGAGATGGGAGGTAATTACTATTACTTTAATGATGATGATGGTTATTTTAGTTTGTGGGTCCACTATTTCACTCTCTTGATTGATGATGGTTATCTTGGTTTGTGGGTCCCACAAGCATCTAGTATTGTATACACAAATGTATAGGTCTATAACTAAAAATTAGAAAGGATGGGTAGATTTACTCCAAGGATCTTTGGTTGATTTATTTAATGAGAGATGCTCACATCCAGCTTGTTGGACCAAAACATTTAAAGCTTCTTTCCTGCCTTTCTTCGATGAGCTTTCTTCATATATAACGCCTATGTTGGGTAAGGATAAAACAGCTGAAGAAAGAAGGATTGCCATCTGTATTTCGATGATCTTGCAGAACAATGTCGAGAAGCGGCTCTTAAATATTATGATACCTATCTACCATTTTTACTGGATGCTTGCAATGATGAGAGCCCTGATGTTTGACAGGCTGCTGTTTATGGAATTGGAGTTTGTGCAGAGTTTGGCGGATCTGTGTTTAAACCTCTTGTGGGAGAGGCTCTTTCCAGGCTAAATTTGTTATAAGGCACCCTAATGCACTCCATTCTGATAATGTGATGGCATATGACAGTGCTGTCTCAGCTCTGGCGAAAATTTGCCAATTCCATCGTGACAGTATAGATGCAGCTCAGGTTTTTCCTGCTTGGTTAAGCTGCTTGCCAATCAATGGTCGAAAGGTCTGATATGGAGCTTTTGGGTCCCTAACAATCAATATCTTCCAAAGATTGTTGCTGTTTTTGCTGAGGTTATATGTGCATGCAAAGATCTGGCTACTGAACAAACTGCGAGCCGGATGATTAATCTCCTGAGGCAGCTTCAGCAAACATTGCGACCTTTGGCCCTTGCATCGACCTGGTCTTCCTTGCAGCCCCAGCAGCAGCTTGCATTGCAATCCATCCTGTCATCCTAAGGATCTTGTCTTGAAACTGTCGGGTTGGTTTGTCTATTTTGTGTTCTTTACCCATTCTTTATATATGCATCTCTTCCTTGCATGGTCCTGCAATGTGGTTGTTGAGGCATGAAAGCTGTGCGAGGTGTAGATGTGGTTCCGGTGTAGAATGTGTATATTACATGCGATAAAAGCCTATTCGTTATCTCTGCCGCATCTGAGAGAAGATTTTTTTTTTTTTTTTTTTTTTTTTTTTTGAAGTGGCAGGTTTGGGTTGGAGATTCTTGGTCGTGGGGATGGAGAAAAACTTTTGTGAAAGTGAGAAACATTTTGAGTCATGAACTTACATATGTTTGCTTCCTATATCTTGTCGCTCTGTTGTTTCATAGACGATATCAAATGAGATGGTGTTTGGAGAAGTGAGGGCATTTCTTTATCTATCAAGTTGCTGCCCAAAAAGAGTTGATGATCTAATTCCACTGTAGACAAACTTGCATTCGATGTTTGAAACTTTGTTGTTTAATGTAAATTGCATTTATTCTTAGTGAATAGAGCTTAATAAAGCAACTTTACTTAAATATGTTGTATAATGCATTAAAGTGTGTTAGAAGAAATGTAGGATGGTTCTGATTTTGAAATCATATCCAGTGTTATGCAGCTTAGTATGCTCACGTTCCTGGGTTGAAAGTTCTGACTCCATACTCATCGGAAGACGCTCGGGGCCTTTTAAAAGCTGCTATTAGAGATCTTGATCCTGTAGTTTTTCTTGAAAACGAGTTGCTGTAAGTAGCTTTTCGAACGTGGAACTATTTTTGTCATGTGAAACTTGAAGTATTTATCTGATTAGCATTGATTTTGGGATGCTCCAGATATGGAGAGTCTTTCCCCTTTTCAGCGAAAGTTCTTGATTCCAGTTTTTGCCTTCCAATAGGAAAAGCTAAGGTATGATTTTTTGGAGTGCATCATACGTTATCTGCAAATTTAATGTTTTTCTTCAAGTTCCTCATCTCATGCCCTCCATTAACAGATAGAATGAGAAGGAAAAGATGTGACCATTACAGCTTTCTCAAAGATGGTGGGTTATGCCCTCTAGGTGCGTGTGCTCTTTTCTTTTAAGCTGTGGTGCCAATGACCAGTATGTGATCAATAGGTTTATTCACAAGTTGCTTATGTATGTTGCACTCTTTTTGGAATTTGGTTGGTGCTTATCCTCGTTGAACTATAATAAGCTTTAGGCAGGGCAAAACCAGGTTCTTTAGTAAGGGTTGCAAGCCCAGCCTGACACTTAAGAGCAAAGGCCTAACCCAAGCTTGGCATGGGCGTAGCACAAGCTGGCCAAAGCCAAAGACCGAAAGCATTTTCTCTTTAGATCCAGGAGCTAGATGATGAAGTCTTAATGGAAAATTGGAGTTAGAATGTGCTTGTGTCACCATGTCAGAGTGAGGCTGTAGTGGTTATTCTTAGAGTTGTGTTCCGGCAAACTTGCTAGCAATTCTGGATGGTTTTGGGTCTGATCCTGTAACTTGCTCTATTTGATCATCGTTCTCTACTCCTATTATACTTACAACCGGCGATCTGTTGTATTCTGAAATTTGTTTATTTAAAAATGTGAATGATTTGATTGCTAGTTGTAATATGAGTTTAATTGTATTAGCTTAGATGAGTTATCAATCACAGTAGGTTCTTGCAATAGTAATAGACCATTGTTATAATTTTTTAAAACTTTTTTAAAGTAGCTACGGATATTAGCCGTAGCTCTTGTTCTCAAAACCATGCTGTTGTTACTTCAGTATATTGCTACGGCTTTCATCTACTTTTAGCTACAGATATTATCTGTAGCTGTATATACATTTCGCTACAAAAAATATAGCTACGGATTAATCCGTGCTATAGCCTTTTGACCTTTAGCTACAGCACCAATCGCTACGGTCGTGCTACGGACTATAACCGTAGTAATGGGCATTTAGTTACGGATTTTATCCGTAGCTTTTGCCCCTTTTTCTGGTAGTTCACCACGAGTATCATCCTGCGATCAGGTCGACTATGAGTTCCAACAATTGCTGGTGGCAGATCGTCGACAGGAACACGGAGCTACCCTAGGGCCTCCGTTATGCGATCCGTCATACGATCATGGCAGTTTGCGGCCCTTGCATGACTTGCCGATTCTCTCGTTGTGTCGCTTCAAAAGCTGCCGCCGTTAAAGGATAATTCCCTCTGATACTAAACTGATGTAGGGAAGGACGTGATGTCGAGCACCGTCTTCCTTAGGAGGATAATTGTTCCGAATCCACGAAACTTCTTTGGACTCCTCACAGAGAAACCTCGAATCCACGAGGAGAAGAAAATAGAAATAATTCTAAGAAATTTGAAATAATTTTCTTAATGATGAAAAATGAGATTACACCTCTTTAAATAGGGATATGAAGCCATGAAAGAAGTTTCAAAATTAAACTACAACTAAAACTCCTAGAATTCATTACTTTCTATAAATAGTAAACTTATTATTTGCAGACGGTTATGATTCCTACTAGTGCACATTGTTTTCGGCTAAAAATAGTAAGTGTCATATTTGGCTTCACCACGCTGTTTTCCTAATTATTCTAAGAACTTTTCATGTTGGAGGCAACTCCTAAAGCCCAATAGATGAAGAGTTATACTCAAATTTAAACTTATTATAAATAGTAAAAAAGAAATTAAAATAGGGATTCGACCGTCGATCTGATGGTATTTCAGAAATTCGGCGTGGGCAACCCGGCTTAGTGGTTGGGTGGCTAAAGTAACTTGCCCTACCCCAAAATCGTATATGGTATGTCCGATAGCTCATTCTGGTTTGCGAGATACGTCTATTTTAAGTTCTGATGGTCCGAATCACTTCTGTCGTCGACCGGGCCTTTTATGATCCATCTTGGC
Source organism: Magnolia officinalis (assembly GCA_021015155.1). Classification (NCBI taxonomy): domain Eukaryota; kingdom Viridiplantae; phylum Streptophyta; class Magnoliopsida; order Magnoliales; family Magnoliaceae; genus Magnolia; species Magnolia officinalis. Next base: position 6,650,512 of record JAJHSJ010000002.1, read on the forward strand.
CGTGAAACTATCCATGACCCGCTCTACATCAGTGTCACAAGAGTTCTACTTAGATATTAACAAAAGAGCATCCTATGTACAACTGAAAAAGGGAGAGAGAGAGAGAGAGAGAGAGAGAGAGAGAGAGAGAGAGAGAGAGAGAGATTAGATTTTGGAGAGTTTAGATCCTCTAAGTTTATTGTCCTTCTTTTATTTTTATTTTTTTGTATATTTAATGTAATTTGAGTTGATATATGCAATGAATGGTGTGAATTGGATACATGTTTATTGCATTGATCTGTAGGTAAATATGATGTAAAGATGATGGAAGTCTAAAATTTCATGCGAAGTTTCTTGTCGCAGAGATTGATTAATGTACATCTGGTCGAATCGGATTAGTTCTTTACAAATCATACGATACTTAAGGCCAAAGTATACAAGGACCCTAACTTTTATATCAATCTGACTATCGGATGGGCCACACTAGTCAGATCTAGAATTGTTTAATAAGGAAAGCCTAGATTTCTGCACAAGTATTGGTATCACTTGGCGTAGAAGGTTGAGATGGGCCATCGATGTGTGTGGTTAGATCCACACCATTCATCCAATGTGTAGAGGTAAAATATACCAACACCTCAAGAATCTGGATAATCCAATCATCCGGTGGTCCACCCCGATTATCATTTGCTATTTAATTTCAGAATCTTAAAAAGGAAAAAAAAAAAAAACTAAATTTGATAATCAAATTTAATAAACATATTATTTCAATTATTCGGTCATTTAGGGTTTGGCCACCCAGGATGATAATCAAAGGTGGGTCACACCGAGTAATATAACTAAATGAATAACAATGTTGTAGATATAATTGATACAATTTCTAAATTCAAACCAGCTGATTACCTTATGAATTCTAAATTATTAAACTTAGATGAGTAATATAATGTGTCTCATGATTCGTTGGAATTAAAATAAATTGTTTCTGATGGTTCGATTGATTGATGTACTAATTGGAGTGTGTTGTTATAATGTTGTTGATTTAACTACTATAAATGTATGCTATGGTAAATCACATGCTAATTCGTGCCAAATTTCATAAATTATGATAATTGTACGTTAAATTCACATACGAATGTTCTGATCAAGACAAGTAACTATGACAGTTATGAGAGCCCTCTCTAGAAGAAATGTTGATCCTGGTAGAGTGTTACCAGATGCGGACCATGCTCAAGCATACCGAAAAGTGAAAACCTACCCAACGAGTGGATGCTGGTTGATGATCTCCAACCCAAGTAGATGGACGATCATCCTATCTGATGCATTCATACATTATTTACATCCATATAATTATGCATACTCTGTTTATATTATATCTTAATTTCAATAAGCATTAATAATGCTGAGTTTTTTTACTAAGCTTGAATCTTATATTTTTATTGATGGAAAAACCATACAGATGAGCAATTAACTGATGAGTTGGCACATGAACAAGAAGTTGTGGCTGAACTGAAGAACGACTCACATAAAATGTAGCCGTATCTATCAGAAGAGGAACTGTCCGCATTTAGACCGTTCGTAATTATTTAATTAGAATTTTACTTGTTAGGATGATATGATTCATATATAATAAATAATGGTATTAGTTGTAGGATTTTAAGTATTTGATTGGTTTTATTTAATTGAATTATTCTAGGTCTATAGCAAGCATTCATTGGTAAGTTGTATTGACTAATGAAGGATGCCTAATTTATTCTAATTGAATGTTAATAGATGTTGAGAATAGACGAATGTCGATGCTTAAATCATTTTGTGTGAATGATTGTGAAAGGACCTAGTTAGAATGTAAAATGAATATTACTCTTGCCTCTGATTAATCGTATAATAGAATGAATTAAGTACATTTTGTGTACAAGTTACGAACCGAAACTCAGGTCTGAGGGTGCATACTCTGTACTCGAATTTTAGGGTGTGACAATTCAACCTGTCAAACAATCTTTTGACATGTCTAAACTGGCAGAAATAAGCTAGCAAGCAATCTAGAGTAGTATTTTAACCCGTCGAACAATATTTTGACCTGTCTAAACTGACAGAAATAAGCCAGCAAGCAATCTGGAATAGTATTTCAACTTGTCGAATAGTATTTCGACCTGTCTAAACTAATAGAAATCAGCTAGCAAGCAATCTGAATTTTTTGGTGGAATTTTGACTGGCCAACCCCAAATGTCGACCGGTCGAACTATGTTGAATCTTTGTCCATTTCTCCTTCGATTTCTTCCGGTCCATATGCATTAGAAACATGCTTGATTCTCATCGTACATCACAATAATTATACTTATAATCAGCTAGAGATAATTACGACAGTTTGCTCACCGCTTAGTGGGAGCTAAGCTTCAAGGAAAGGCGGTTGCAGGTGCGGATAGGTGATTGTCTGTTCCAAAGCCGACCAAGGTTGACCAGTGGCGAGATAGTCCATGACGGGCAAATCTTCGACCTTCTGTTTGAAGACCTGGCGAGAGGCATCAAATCCAAGTTCAATCCAAATTGCTAATCAGTGATGGGCCTCAAAGGAAAAGCTCTAACAAAGCACACTTGTAAATCGAATCTGGACTGTTGGCTATTTCTTCACCGTCCACATTTTCCACCGCTGAGCAGGCTGGTTCGATTTTGCCTCAGGCACATCAATGTCAAGGCATTCTTAATGAACAATGAGAACTTGTACAAACAAAGATATTACAAAAAAAGTCATTATTAATCATCTTAAACTTTACAGACCGTCTCATTAAAATCTAGATTCTCAACATTTCACTAACATAAAGAGTTTAAATACCATCTAATCTGATGCACTAACGAGGATCTAATTCAGTAATTGACACCTCATTTACAGACCATGGCGATGCCATACCCGGAGATTGATTCACATCACATTTCTGTGTATGGGACTCTGTCATAGACATGTCCGGAGCCATTCTACTCGCGATAAAAAATGCTGGTTGTGAAGGTGCTGAGAGAGACATAGAGAAACTGTTGAGCATGAGCACAATTGATGACATGGTGGGCCTATCAATCACATCTTCTTGAACACATAGCAATGCAATGTGGATGCATCGCATCACTTCGCTGCTTGAGAAAGATTCACTTATAGTTGGATCAATCAGCTCTAAAACTGTGCTATCTTTCCAGTGCTTCCATACCTACAAAAAGTCCATTACAGAAAAAATGCTTTTAGAATGGAAGTATTGATGTGATGTATTCATAACATGAGGAATGCTGTCCTACTCATTTGCAGGATCCATCCAAATTCTTATCTCCCCGAAGTGCAAGATCCAAGCCATTCATCAGGTGGGGCCACTGTGAACCTATGGTTAGAAAATTAATAACCAACGGTATATATTCAGTGAGCACACATGGGTCTTGATTTTTGGACGAGCATGTTCATGGTAGACCCTCACAATGGGTGGAACTCACCTTGCACATGTGTGCCTTGTTGAGAAGTGTGCAGGGAACGAAACCCTGGCTTCTCATTCGAGAGTGGCCACAACATTCTCTCAACCATTTTACAAATTTCAATTCAAATTGTTGATAAAAAATCATCAAGACATTCTACTTACATAGCTGAGAAGATCCTCAGAGCGGTCTGACTGGTAGAAATCACGGTTCTTTTGACCGGTCACGATCTCCAGAAGTAAAACACCGAAGCTGAATACATCTGATTTAACAGAGAATTGTCCGTGCATGGCATATTCTGGGGCCATGTATCCACTTCAAAGGATAATCACAATATCACCAGATGTTTGATACATTAGTAGAGAATATTTGATTTTAAACTAACTAGATTTTAGTTATTAGATAGAGAGAAATTGGAAAACATTTACAATATCAGGAATGCTTCTCTGGATGTCGCAACTGTCTGTGGGACGTTGCCAAAAATCAGGCTGATCAGATGATCCCAATTGCTCAATCATTTTTATTTTATTTTACCATTCCATTCATGTTTGCTTCTGCAATGTATGCCTCTATGAATAAAAGGAGCAATGGTTTTAAGGTTCAAAGACTTACTATGTCCCTGCAATTCGATTTGTATTGCCCTGAGTTTGGTCCACTCCAACAATCCTAGCCATACCAAAATCTGCGATTTTTGGATTCATCTCCACATCTAATAAAACATTGCTAGCTTTGAGATCCCGATGTATAATCCTAAGTCGAGAATCTTCGTGAAGATAAAGAAGGCCTCGAGCCACTCCTCCGATGATTTTATAGCGCCTTTGCCAATCCAGATTTGCTTTTTTATTTGGATCTATATATACAGAGAGCCAACAGATGCAGATGAGTTCATCAAATAATTCAAAAGTGTAAAAAAATTCACTTCATATAGTTCAATTGTAAAGAAAATTCTGATATAGGATAAGAGTGATAATTTTGCAAAAGCATGGTTAAACAGACTGGGGGAAAGGGTCCAAACCAAACAGAAACTTGTCGAGGCTGGCATTGGGCACATATTCATAGATGAGAAGCTTCTCTTCTCCTTCGATGCAGCAACCTAAGAGCCTAACAAGATTCCTGTGTTGAAGTTTAGCAATTAACACAACCTCATTCTTGAATTCTTCCAAACCTTGTCCAGAGTGGCGAGAGAGCCTCTTCACAGCTATTTCTTGTCCATCTGAAAGCCTACCCTGCAATGATAATGCACAGGCACATTTATATTTGGGCCATATCCCAAATGAAGACCATTTATCTTTGGGTTAGGGACCCTTGCTTGCCCCGGCGAAGCCCCCTTTTTTTTTTTTTTTGAAAGTGGCATTAGCCATGGGATTCATTGATCAAACAAGAATTACAAATTTGGGTGGGCTCAACAGAAAAAGAATTGCAGCCTCACCTATCATGTGACAACTTATGGACAAAAAACTGTACAGGGGAGAACTAAAGCAAAAGGAACACTAGGATCTTGACCCCCACGTCGTCTGATGGCACCAATCCCTACCTTATCCAAGAGGAGGGCTCCCCTAACTGTCCCCGGGCGAAGCCCAATTTCAACCTTCCAATCAGTGTGACATTTGAAGTGGCCATCTACATAGTGGTCCAAAATTTATGCAGTTTGGATTGATTTACAATGGATGCCAAGTTGATAGGTATAAACTACAAACAAAATGATGGTTTTTTTTTTTTTTTTTATACCTTATAAACAGCACCAAATCCACCTTCTCCGAGCTTATTGTATTCAGAGAAGTTATCAGTTGCAGCTCTTATTGTACCCAAACCAAAATGCAGTGACTCATCGTTTCCTTCAACACCATGACCTACTCAAACAATTCCAATTTCAATAATTTGTGTGGGTTTGCTGCAATTGAAGCTAGGCAGTGTTAACTGCAAAATTTAGAGAGAATGAAACTGTTTGAACTAGTGCAAAGGATAACCCATGGCAATTTACCGATCAATGGTTTCTTCTTTTTCCTCCTTAGGAAACAAGCAGCTATGATGGAGATGAGAACAATTGCAACAACTATAGGAATGACAATGATGACAGTAGTTCGAGATGAGCTTCCCTTTTTTCCTGCAAAAACAAGAAATACAGTAGTTTTAAGGCTGGAAAGCAGGCCACATGGGTTCTGAGCCAATATAACTGGGTTCAGGCTTCTAATATATAGGTCCATTGAGTGGGCACAGGAGATATTTTGGTCAGGGCTACATCACCCCATCCAACATGAAGTGACCATTAATGTTCGTTAAAAATGAATTAGGTTAATTTACTAAAGCCACACACGTGTAAAAAAGAACATTTTCAAAGAAATATTGGGATCCTCTGTTTTGGTGCATTGTGATTGGGCCACGTCAGCAGACATCATTAGTGATGACGTGGACCATCAGAGGATCCGAACTCAGCCTCTAATGGCAATACATCACACATGAATAGTGCTCCTGACAGCCCTTTATGAGGGTTGGATGCCTAGTCACAAGGAAAAACCTCATCCTCTCGACCTAACCAAGGGAGTGGATTAGGTGAGATCCGGACTCACCTAAGACGGTGCAGTCCTTACTGTGGAGCCCAACTTGATGTATATATACTGTATCCACTCCATCCATCCGCTTTTCCAGATCATTTAAGGGCATTATTCCAAAAATTATACAGATCCAATTATTAGGTGTACCATACAATAGGAAACAGTAGTGATTGACCATTAATGGGCCACGAAAGTTTTGGATCAAGTTGATATTTGTTTTCCCACTTCATCTAGGCTTATGTAACATTATCAACGGATTGGATGGCAAATAAATACTACTAAAACATTAAGATGTGCCCTAAAAAAATTTTAATGGTAGGATAGTATGATCTACCTACCATTGGATCTGCTTCATTTTTGGAACAATAACCTAAATGATCTAAAAAACGGATTGATAACATGGATCATACATACATCAAGGTGGGCCCGAGGTAAGGGTCGCGCCTAATCGGATCCCCTAAAATGAGCTCGAAAAACGGATGGATGGGTGAATTCCTCACCAACGTATCCGTGAGCCCCACCCAGCGTGCTTGCGACAGGAACTTCCTAAAAAAAAAAAGGCTTTCACAGGAAATCGGCATCCCCCTTTGGCCTTTGGCACGAAGTTCCCGAGTAAGGATGCTCTGTGGGGCTACTTATATGTTTGTGAGATATTCACCCAGTCCATCCAATTTTTGATCTCATTATTCACCCTGTCGATCCAATTTTTTTTTATCTCATTTTAGGACATGAAAAAAAAAATGAGGTGGATCCAAAATCAAGTATAGAGAGGGGAAATTGGAAAAAAAAAAATCTTATGTTGAAACATTTCTGGGCTCCGCCTTGAGTTTATTTGCCATCCAAACCCTTTATAAGGTCAATCCCATTGGGATGAAGTGAAAGAACAAAACAAAGAAAATAACTTGATATAATACCTTTATGGTCATAAGATTGTTTCAATGGTTCTCACTGAATTCCTACTATTTCCTCTTGTGTGGCCCACTTGAGTTTTGCATCCACCTCGTTTTCAATCTCATGTCCTAAAATGAGCACGAAAAATGGATGGATGAGGTGAATTTCTAACAAACATCTCAGTGGGCCTCACCCAGCATTCTTGCGCATGCAGCAACTTTGCGCAAAAGGCTCTCCGAAGTGTTGGGATTTTTGGCCTGCGGAATCACACAGATCTAGATCTAGGATAGCGATCCAATGGCACCAAGCACACACA
>JAJHSJ010000002.1:6657790-6703061 GCA_021015155.1 Magnolia officinalis
CGGCTTTATTCATTAGGGTAACTTAACAAAATTTCAAACCTTATTGTCCGTCATGGATTTTCAACTCATCCTTTATGACATCCACCCAACAAGAGGGGTTAACACTTTATTTGACTTGTGTAAAAGATTTAGAATTATTTTCACTCCTATGTCAAACTCGTGCTCCTATAGGTATACGATATAATCATCTGGAATCACAGGCATCCTCTCTCTTTCAGATGTTCTTAATAGGTCACCATCTTTTAGTGTGGCTTTCATTTCCTTAGTGAGTTGTATGGGAGGTTCATTATGGTGATTTGTAGTGATTAAAATATCAACTAAAGGATTTGTCCTACTTGACCCAAAGTAGCTGTGATGGGAGTCACAACCCGCACTTCCTCAAATATAAAATTTATAATATTCGCGCTCATACTGTTCAGTATCCTTAATGAATCTGGCATTCCCGATCTCAATGATCCTAGTAGAGCGGGAAGGACAGTAGAATCGATAACCTTTTAACATTTCTAGATATCTTATAAAGAAACAACTTATGGTTCTGGGATCGAGTTTTATTTCATGGGGGTTATAAACTTTGGCCTCAGGAGAGCATCCCCAAATGTGGAGATATCGGGGGCTTGATTTCTCTCATTTCACAACTCAAAAGGAGTTTTATTTATAGTCTTCCTGGGGATCCCGTTAAGGATATGAATTGTAATTTTGATCGCATCACCCCAGAGAAATTCTGGCAATATTGAATTGCTTATCATGCTATGCACCATGTCTTAAGAGTGCAATTACGGCTTTTAACCACACCATTCATCTCTGGAGTCCCACGCATGGTGTACAGTGCGATAATGTTAAAATTTTGCAAATATCTATAGAAGAGTCACGGATTGTGACTTAATTCGTCATATCTGCCATAGTATTCACTACCATGGTCAATCTTGATAACCGTACTCTTCATATCAAGTTGATTTTTAACTTCAGCCTTATAGATTTTAAAAGCATCTAATATATCTGATTTTTTATTTATAAGATAAAGGTACTTAAAACGAGAGTAATCATCTATCAAAGTAATAAAATATTTATACTCAGTCTAAGATGTTGTAGGGAATGACACACAAATGTCGGTATGTATCACTTATAAGAGTCCTACTAATCCTAGTTGCACATTTCTTTCTGATTCTGATTTGTTTACTATTAATACAATCAACACATGTTTTATAGTTGGATAAGTATAGAAAATGAAGAATTTCTTCCTGCACTAGTCTTTCCAGTCTCTCATGAGAGATGCGGCCCAATCGCTTACACCACAATATGAAGGAATTTTCGTAGTCTAGTTTTCACTTAGATCCTAGTTTATTCTATAAAAGTGATTTAAAAAATTAAGTTAAAACTTAAATCCTACCCTATCTGTTTGTCCCTTTCTTACCTTTTGCCTCCATTACCCACCCACCATGCCCCCGAGCCCCTCTCTCTCTCTCTCTCTCCTCTCTCTCTCTCTCTCGTCTCTCTCTCTCTCTCTCTCTCTCTCTCTCTCTCTCTCTCTCTCTCTCTATATATATATATATATATATATATATATATATATATATTAATTGAATATTGATTTGGAAGTTGGGTCGGGTGTAGATTGGGTTAGGTAGGTCGGGTGGCTAAGTTGGATTGATTCCGATGTGGTTGGGTCGGGCTGCTGTGTTAAGTCAGGTGAGGGTTGGGCGGGTGCGGATTGGGTGCCGGGTTAAGGTTGGAAGAGGGTCAACTCGACTCGAGGCAAGTTTGCCCTCGACTCGATCTACTAGCTCGACTTGAAATATTTGACAATTAAGTCAAGGTCTAATGGTAAACTCGAGGCAGAGCTCAAGCTCGAAGGGAGCATGGACAAGTCAAGCCAAACTTGTCCCTCGACTGGACTCGGCTCAATGTACAGTCCTAGTTAGGTGAGAGATACGACGGCAATGATAGTTTTGATAGCAAGGCTCTTCCTAAAGAGCTATCACCACTATGTATTGATCCACACCACTCATATGCAAACGGCGACTTGGAAAAATCTCACTAGTCAAAGATCTCATTATCCAGAACATGTGACCTAAAGACAGCGGTCCACAAAACATTTTCTAACTCAACTTTCACAAGAACGGTGGCGATCTCCAATCGAAGAGAATATTTTCACGTTGACCGTGTATTTTTATAGATTTGTATGAAATTATAAACGGCCTGGATCATCACGTGGTGGGGTAGAAGAGCCGAACAGATTGGGCTTGACTCTAGGTGGAGAACCTTGCTAGCAAACCTCATCGGCCTAGGAGGTGGGCAGCAACCAGGCCCATTTCCTGTGGTATAGAGTCCACAGGCGTGCAGTACATCTTAAAGGACTTCCAGATTGGGTGGACATCGATGTAGAAATTGTTGAATGATCATAACCGTCCATCATTTAGATGCTGACTCTCCAAAATTCAGGCCGAGCAGATGAACCTGATCACTGAATATATGTTTATTATATTTGAACTGCTGAAAATTAAATTTCAGTAGTTTTTATTTTTTTATTGTTTTACACACACGCACACACACTCACGCCGCAGTGGAGTTTCACCCCCTATGGATACTTGAACCCTTGACGGGTGTTGAAACTCCTGAGAGTCTACCAAGTGTAAGGATCATCTTTTCAAAGTAGATACTGAAATACATCTAGCAATGACGTAGATCATCTTTTCAATGCAGAAATTGGATTATGGCCCACCGAATATAAATCCTGAAAGATGGACGGTTTCAAATATTTTTAAAATAAGAATTGGTGGGATGCATGATTGCCTGTCCACTTTGAATGGGTGCACGCAGCGCACTCAAAAAATTTTCACATAAAAATCTAAACGTGAGGTTGAGCTTCGCAGGACGCGGATTTCCAGCTCTTTGAGTTGTAAGCGCCTGCGTTCAGTAAATCGCAATTCTTTGTGTGTGTCGGGCAGCGCGCGTTAAGGTTAAGATGGCTTCGTCGCGTGATTGTCCGGGCGAGGTATAAAGCCAAAACCTGTTGAAAAGTTCCTGCACTGGAAACCCAGGTGGGGTCCACTGTGATGTTTGTAAAAATCCTACTCATTCATCCGTTTTTTGAGTTCAATTCAGTACATGAAGCCAAAAATGAACCGTTTCCAGAGCTCAAGTGGGCCGGAAACATGATAATTGAACATCCACAGTTGAAATATTCGTGGCTCACAGAAGTTTTGAATCTTGCTAATATTTGTGATTTCAGTTCATCCCAGTAAGAACGAAGTTATTAACCGGTATGGATAGCTTGTAAACAACACTGTCGAACCTAGGTAGATTTTAACGGTAGGAATTTCCCTAACCTCATTTTCCTTTAATACGGTTCATTTTTGTCATCATGTTCTGAAATGAACTCCAAAAACGGATGGAAGGGGAGGATTTCTCACAAACATCACAGTGGGCCCCACCTGTGTTCCCAGCGCAGGGAATCCGCGTCCAGCTTTGCTGGGGCGCGGATCAGGTACTAACCCCGCCTGTTCGGAGTTCGGGAAAGGCGGAGGCTCTGAGGGGCACTGAGGGGAAAAGTAATGTATCAATTTTATCCACACCGTCCATCCATTTTTCCATATAATTTTAGAGCATTAAACTAAAAATAAATCAGATCGAATTCTTATATAGACCACACGATAGGAAGAAGCGGTGCTAAGGATGCCCACCATTGAATGCTTTTTAGGGTCCACTGTGTTTTTTATTTTCCATCCAACCTGTTGATATGGTCATATACACCTGGATGAAGTCAAAAAAGAAAATATCATATTGATCCAAAACTTCTCTAGCTCACAAGAATTTTTCAACGGTAGGATTTTTAATCCCTACTTTGTGGTCTGTTTAAGCCTTTGATATTTTCTATTTTTTTTAAAAAATATAAAATGATATTTAAAAATGGATGAACGTTGTGGATAAAATTAATACATCAAGTTGGCCCTTCAGTGGCCCTCGGAGCCTCCGCCTGTCCCGAGCTCCGAACAGGCGGGGGTAGTACCTAACCGCGCCTGCTTGTCAGTACCACCCTCACGTCCACCAGTTCCATCCATCACGGTCCTCCTCCCAAGGATGCAACTGAGACCAATAGCTTAATAATCAAGACGGTCGGTCTGATTCAATTCATGATCACTGGATCATTCTAAAAAAATCTCCTAGACAAGAGGACCACAGTCACCAATCTTTGCCTTTTTCTCTGTGTGTCTCTTCTGAACCGTCTATTTACGTACCATAAATTGAAAGGTTAAGTCCATACTGTGAGGTGAGTTTTTGGTAGTAGCCCATCTACTGAAGGGACAAAAGCACCAATGGTCTTGATCACTAAAAAATGAGACCCATATATACAAACCTAAAATCCAAGGGGAAGGGGATCATATAATTTTACTCCCCATCTAAAAACCAATACTATTCCAATAGCGGTTGTGATTAACCAGAAAGATCGACACAAATCAAGAGAAGAAGACCCGAAAACTTACCTGTGGTTGTTGTGTTTGGTGATGGAGGAACCAGAGCTGAAGTAGGAGGAGGAGGAGGAGGAGGAGGAGGAGAAGGAGGAAGAGGAGTCGGTGCTGTGGCTAAGTCGTCATAAAACTTGTAAATCTCAAACCTCAAATTGCAACTCGGCCCAAGAACTCTCCCACCTTGTTTTCCATCACAGCACGTTGGAATCTGAGCAATCGCACCTTCTAAGCACAAATTGCAATCATTTCTTGACAGATCGTCTGTGCATTGCATAAGCCCATATACCGTTTGGAAGTCCGAGAAAGTCGTTGAATTCGTAGCATACATCCGTTTGGAAGAGCCAAAGGCCGCCGTCGAAGCAAGATCCTTCATCATCTGGCTCAAAATCTGATTAAACCGAACTGGGTTTGATATATTTTGCGTATTCCACATGTAAAACAATGGGTTGTTATCAGACGATGATAAGAATCGTTGGCTGGAGTAGCGCAAGAAGCACCTATCATACCATGTAAGGGCTGTCCTATTAGGGCAATTTCCGACGATTTCTTGCCTTGCGGTGTTGAGGCAATCACGGCATAATTCGGGTGTAGTGTCGCCTCTGCATTGCGCAAGGCCATAGATTCGGTTTTGGTTTTCGCCGATCGTGATGTTGGAGAAGCCGGTGAGTGAAGTATTGGAGGAAAGAGAAGAGAGGAGGCGATTGAGGTTAGTTCCAAACGTGCTATTAACAGTGTAATTAGCTGTGCTTGGACAAGTGGTCCAGAGAGGATCTGCAGTGCTAGCCGGGAGATGGAAGATGAAGAGTAGGAGGGATGAAAGGAGGAGAAATTCAAAAGGTTTTGAGAGGAGAGAAGGCATCATCTGGTTGTTGGAAAATCTAACTGAGTAATGGGAAGATCACATGCTTCTTACGGAGGAAGGAGGTTACCTAAGGAGATGTTGGGCTGGACCACGGGTCTATTTCATTGGAGTGCAGATCATCTGTTTCCAGCGCACAGGGGGTTATCGTGCCCTGGAATTTAATTGGGCCACGTCATCAGTACTGATATTAACACAGCCATTTAATAAGATAAAAAATTTTCACAAACACCAACCCAATAAAACTTGGGTATGTATAAGTTACTTACCAATTATAATTGAGTGTGGATAGTATGTGTTGAAGGCATAAGAAATTCCACTGCCATCCAGTCTCATTGGTCCACATCATTTTTTATGACTCAAGCTAACAAGATATGTTGAATTTCTCTGTCTAGAAAAAATAAAGTTCTTTATGATAAATATAACATATATAATTAATAAAATTATATATACAAAAATAAGACATATATTGAAATATAATAAACTAATGTAATAACAAAATTATTAGCATGTATCAACCCAACCTACCCTGCTTGGGTTGGTCTTGGGTGGAGAATTCCCAACCCAAGTTTCATATGAATTGGATTAGGGTTGAGGTATATGAACTTTGGGTTGGATTAGGGTTGAGCACTAACCCGGCTCAACTTGACCAAGCTTGAGACCGAACCCGATACATCATGCCCAATCCCAACCCAATGTCAGGTCGGTCACAAGTTGGTCAGGTCGAACCTGCCCGACTTTCAGCCCTATTGAAAAGTAGCCGGTGCTTCACCTACCATACACATGGCATTCATGTCCCTTCAAGGGAGCAGCTACGAAAAGTCAGACCGATCAAACACGCTTAGCCATTGACTTCAGGCAATGAATTATTTATTTTTTTTAAACCACAAAAGAGAAATAATTTTCCATTCTGGACCATTCTCGACGTCCCATTTCAGGCAATGAACTTGGACTTGACCATGCGGCATGTTTGGCTGAGAAAAATAATAGAGAAAGGAATACCTTTTTTTTTTTTTTTTTCTAGTGTATCTAAGAACTCAAACAATTAGAAAATCCAAATCCACTGCAGCTTATAAATTCTCTACAAAAAACAATTCGGGCTTTTTACCAATTTACCAACAAAACATCTTGCCTAGTTTCTCTTCCAAAACAAAATAAAGGCTTAAACTCAACAAAGCAAAAATCCTGACACCAGACATCATCTCTCAAACAATGGCATTCGCTGCACTGGCAATTCTTGGCCACAAATCTGCGCATTCCTTTCCAATTGGCACTGTAATTGCCGAACCTTTCATTTCTCCCTTGGGATTCACTATCACTCCAGCTTATCTTCGAAGTACATGTACGCACCATCCTTTCGGCGAAATGGCTTGCGCTGCCTGACGATCACGGCAGGCATGACCTTCTTCCTCAGATCAGGTTTCCCTTTCTTCATGGTGGCCATGACCATATCGCCGACGCAAGCCGACGGCAGGCGATTGAGCCGGCCCTTGATGCCCTTCACGGAGATTATGTAGAGATTCTTAGCACCGGTGTTGTCGGCGCAGTTCACAGTCGCCGCCACCGGAAGACCCAGCGACATCCGGAACTTGTTTCCGGCAGATCCTCTGCGACCTTGCTTCGACATCTCCTCTGTTTTGGATTTCGCTCGCTCGTGCGATTGAGAGGAGAAAGGAATACCTTGTTGATGATAAGACTTCTTCCCATTGTACCCTGTTACCAATCATTAAACCTTTTCATAACCAACATCCCAAGTAAATTATAAAGTAAGAATTGCTTACAAATGAGATTTCCCCCTGCTACGCATTCCCTCAAAAATGAGATTTCCGCTTCACATCCAAATTAGATATCAAAATGGAATACAATCCCATATACTGGGTTTTCTTGAAAAAAATAAAAATAAATAAAAGACATATATCTTGGTTGTCATTGTTAGGCTCTTAGTAAATAGTTATGGTGAATTTTATATGAATTTTGAATTCAAACAATAATGGTGGAAGCATGCCATTAATGGAAAGATATCATTGATTTTCCACGAAAATTGACTCTAAAGTGTCTCGTGGTGTGGTTCACTTGAGCTTTGGATTTGCCTCCATTTTCTTTGGTCCTCTATGCTACACAAGTAGGTAGGGATGAGCACAACTTGTCTATGACCCTGACACGAGCCGATGTGGGCAGGACCCTGATCGTGAAGCCTCCCTCAATGTATGTATTCTATATCCATATCGTCTATTTGCATTAAATTTTTTTTTTTTTTAAAGCTTAATTTAATGCACAGTTCTACAAAACAAGCATATACAAAGTTCAGGTGTACCACACAGCAGGAAACAATGGTCATTGACCATCCAACCTGTTGATAAAGTCACATCTATGAAAGAAATATAAAAAGGAAGATCGGCTTGATCTAAAACCTTTGTGGTCCACAAAAGGTTTTTAATGGCCAATAATCATTGTTTCTGATGACGTGGTCTACTTGAAATTTGTATTTGCTTCATTTTTTGGACCATGGCATAAAATAAGATGGCAAATGAGATGGATATGTGAATATATGATGCATACATTGAGGTGGGCTCTACAGTCAAAGTCCTACCCACATAGTTGGTTTTGGGCTTACAGCCAAGTCACACTCATCAAAGAGAGGAATAAATGTCAGAATTGCCCATCAGATTTTTTAGATCATTCTAAGGCAGAGTCTCAAAAATGAATTAGGTACAAATCAGTTTCATCCGTAACTTTTGTGGCTTATAAGAAGTTTTTAATGGTAGGCATTCAATTTCCATAATTTCTTGTAGCGTGACCCATCTGAGATTTGGTTCTGCCTATTTTTGGCTCATGCCCTAAAGTAAGCTGTAAAATGGTGGAGCAACGTGAATTTGACATGGACATCAAGGTAGCCACCTCACTTTTTTTAATGGTCTTGGATGGTATTCAATATGGAAGTGGATTGTATACTATGCTGGTTGAAGTCAAAATCTGGACCACCCTCCACTCAATGCGGTGAACCTTCAACAGACCCTGGTCTTGCGCAAAAGGGTGAGCAAAGGAGACCCTGACTAAGTCGGAGGACCCTCAAATGCCTAAGTCAGGCTAAGGAATCTGGGTCTAAGTTGAATGTAGAGAGAGGGTGCGAGATATTGCGTACCTATAGCAATGGGGTCCTCTAGTATTTATACCTATTGGTTAAATGATCCACGTATGTCAATCTTGGTGTGATTCACTCAATTAGTGGGATATTATGATCGTGAAGATATTATTTATAATCTTTAGACTGTGCGGCGTATCGTGTCTTAATGGCGCGTATCCGCGGGCCAGATATTCGGTCATGTCCGCGTTTGGATAGTTTCCTGGTTCAGCACTCAGAATGACCACATCTGGCCTCACTTGGCCCGAGGCCGAGTGCTAGTAGTTGGGACTGGTCGAATCCCCTCCGCTTCGGCTCTAGATCTCGGACTAAGATGGCCTCGGCTCTAAGCCTTGAACCAAGACTAATACGTACATTGACCTTTTGTCGTCGAGTTATTAAACGAGGATAGCGACTTGGAGCCGAGATGTTCTGAAAGAGGATTCGGTCCTGTTTGTCCTTCATACATTCTCGAGGTCTCCCCTTCGAGCTCTGAGGTCTGTAGCTGGCTTAACTCGTCGAGTTGAATTTCCCCACAACAATGCTTATAACATATTGAGTAAACTCGGTGGGGCCCACTATGATGTTTATATCCTATCTATGTTGTCCATCCATTTTAAAAGCTCATTTCATAGCACAAGCCCAAAATTGAAGCATATCCAATGCTCAAGTGTACCACACCATAGGAAACCGTGTGAATTAAACACTTTTATTGGAAAAAACTTATCAAGGGCCATAGAAATTTTTTTTATTAAATTGATATTTGTGTTTTTGCTTCATCCAGGTCTATATGACATTATGAATGGAATGACAAATAAACATAATTGTGAGCCTTAAGAAGGTATCAGCAATGGACATCATTATCCTCCACTGTTTCCTGCAATGTGGTCCACTTGAGCTCTGGATATGCTTCAATCCTGTGTTCATATACCAAATGATCCGGACAAAATGGATGGAAGGCATAATAAGACTCATGCATCCATAGGATCCTTACTCATGCCTTGGTGATAGACTCACAAGAGTTTCAACTGGAGGTCATGAGTTCGAGTACCCATTGTGGTTCCACCGTGTGGTGTGAGTGTCCGCGTTGGTGTGGGTGTAAGTTTGTGTTAAAAAATGGCTCATGCATCTATAGTGGGCCCCACAAACTCAGTAAGCAATTGGTTCCATTCAATACCGATAGATGATACAATCCATTTCATGGATGATATCGCAAAACCACATTGATGGGATGATCCGACCCATCCATTATTTGGCCTTATTTTCTATGGCCATTCCCTTTCTAGTTCATCTATGGGATGGTTGTGATTGTGTTAAAAAGTAATTCTTTAGAATTATAAGCCATCCGTGATGGCCCCTAACAAATAGGTATTTAAATTATTTCTCCATCTAAAATAGATTCCATTAATGGTGTGGCCCATCTCACCAATGTGCTTTGACTACGGAACTAAAGGCACATATATGGAAATTGAAAGTATTAATATACAGTGCATATCCCTGGGATGAGTATCTTCTACATGCTGCCTTGCACAATCAATTCATGTGACTATATGTAGCAAACATAAAAGATGAAAGAGATTCATCTAGTTGGCTCTTTTTTTTCTGGGGAAATGTATTAAAATTTTATTGGAATGGGCATGGTTGTGGCAATACTACCTCAAAGTTAAGGGCATTGTAACGTGCCTTGAGCATATCTTTAGATGAGTTTTCTTTCTACTTTTCTTTTACTATGGAGTCGGTGGGAATACATCATTTAAATAATCATTACAATTTAGATATATCATCATTAGATAATTTTTTTTAATCATCATCATTTGATAATCAATTCAATTTTGATCTACGCCAATGTAATTTCTATTACTTGTAAGACTTTTGAAAAGATGCTTCTTTGTAATATTTACCTAAAACGTTTACTAGAACTACACAGTGCTCATTAAGAATTCTATCATGTATGAATCAGGGCTAACTAACAGTTAACCAAGCAATAAATGTAACACCCTTTTAAAAAAATAATAATAAATAAAAATATATATTTTTAAATTTGAGTAGAGATTGAGCGCCTACCATTAAAAACTTCTTGGGAACCATGGAAGTTTTCGATCAAGCTGATATTTGTGTTTTCTCTTCTTACATGTCCATATTAGAGCTAGGCATCAGATCGAGTCGGATCGGATTGGATCCAAATCTGTTTGGTCTGAAATCTAGTCGGACTGATCCGAACTCGATTCGATCCAGAACCTAGTCTGGAACACCTGACTCGAACCGATCCAACGCACGGTTGGCCTGACTTGAACCGAGTCCAACTCGGTCAAGGAAACGGAGCCGGATCGGATTGGGTACGATTCGGATCTTTTTAATGGTAAAATCATTATCCTTGTTGCTATTTTCAGTGTGATCCATTTCACCTTTAGATATGATTCATTTTTATTTTTTTTCACATACTCTAAAATAATCACGAAAATTGGATAAACGGTATGGATATAATAAATACAACATTGTGGTGCCCACGTAACGTTGATCTCATTTGAGCCGTTCGTACAACTTGGAGCTCGAGGCGTTATAGCTGTATTGATTGCTGCAGCTGTAACATGTTGTGCACGAAAGTGCTACTATTGACGTTGGCAAGTTATGTGGGTCTGATCATGGGGTATGTGTTATATCCAAACCGTCCATCCATTTGGCGAGTTCGTTTTAAGGCTTGAGACGAAATAAGATAGATCTAACTATCAAGTGGACCACACTGAAAAAAGAAGTGGGGATTGAACGTCTACCATTCAAACTCTTTTTGGGGTCAAAGTCTCACAGAAGTTTTGGATAAATTTGAAATTTGTTTTGCCTCTTAATTCAGGTCTTTCTGACCTTATGAACAGATTGGATGGAAAATAAACATTATGGTGGGCCCTACGAATTGTTTAACGGTGAAAATCATTCTCTGCTGCTATTTGTGGTGTGGTCTAGATGATCTTTGGATATGATTCATTTTTTAGACAATGCTCTACAATGATCTCTAAAAATATATGAACAATGTAGATATAATAAATACATCACTGTGGGGCCCATATAACTTTGATCTCCTTTGAACCGTTCGTACAACTCGGAGCTCAAGGAGCGTCAGTGCTCGTCTTCGCACAACACGTTCCTATAACTACAGGCAGCCTACAGTAGCTATATAGCTGTGTATGGTACACCAGCAAATCCTCTCTTATTATACTCAGTAAAATCTGTTGAGGCCCACCATGAATGCATGTGGTTTATCCACGCCGTCCATTCGTTTTTCCAGATCATATGTGGTTGAACCCAAAATTGATGCATATCCAAAGCTCAAGTGGACCATACCATAGGAAAAAGTAGAATTATTGATAAGAACCACTTCGGATCGGATCGTTCTGGTTCCATTCGGATCAGGTTTTTGGATCGAATCGGTCCGGATTGACCACGACCCGATCTCGATCCGAAAAAATATCAGATCTAAATGGCCTTACCCAATCCACACCGATCTAGACTGTCGGTTCGGTTCGGAACGGGTCGGATCTGGTCTGATTGGGTCGAATCCACCGGATCGAGTCAGATATGCCCAGTTTTAGTCCGTATGAACTTATGAACATGTTGGATCTCAAATAAACATCATAGTAGGCCCTAAGAAGCTTTGAGTGGCCGCTATGATGTATGGGTTATATCCACACCCTCCATACATTTTCAGTATCATTTCAAGATATAATCCCAAAAATGAGGCAAATACAAGATCGAGGTGGACCACACAATGGGTATTAAATTCTTTCAGTTGAAAACTTCATAAGGGTCACAGGAGTTTTGGATCGAGCTGATATTTGTTTTTTTCTCTTCGTCGTGGTACGTGCATGTAACTTTATGAATGGGTTGGATGGCAAATAAACATCACGATGGGCCCTAAAAAAGTTTCAACTGTGAGAGTCATTATCATTGCTGCTTCCCGTGGTGTGGTCCACTTGATCTTTGGATCTGCCTCAGTTTTATAATATTTTCATGAAATGATAAAGAAAAATGTATGGACAGTAGATAAAACTCATACATCACGGTGGCCACTCAAAGTTACTGCTCGTTCCTAGCTAGAGCCGGGCGGGGGTAGGACGCAATCCGCGCTCTTCAATATACAGAGGATAGGGGTGCGGATTAGATAATGATAAGGTCTGTAGCCAAACAGCTACTAAAGTGATGTCACCAAACTCTGTAGACCCCACCATGATGCATGTCCATACCGTCCATCCATTTGGAGAGATCCTTTTATGGCATGAGGAAAAAAAATTGAGATAGATCTAAAGTTCAAGTGGACCCATCATAGAAAACAATGGGTACATTGACATCCACGGTTTAAAACTTCTTAGGGGCCAAAGACATTCGGATCCATCAAGCTGATATTTTTGTTTTCACTTCATCCATTTCTATGTTAATTTATGAATAGGTTAGATCTAAAAAATACATCATGGTGGCCCTATAAATGTTTTAATGGTTGGTGTGATGGATCCCACGGTTTTCTGTGGTAGGTTCACTTGAACTTTAGATGTATCTCATTCTTTTTATCAAGCAATAAAACGATCTCTACAAATGGTTGAACGGTATGGATACAACACGTGCATCATAGTGGGTCCACATATGCTTCTTGGCGTCACTTGAATAGTGGTATGGCTACTGACCTTGTCAGTATCTAATCCGTGTCCAGAGGATAGACGTGCCAGGTAAGTCAATGCAAACGGGAAACGGATTGGCTACTCCCCCTGACATCAGCCCCGTGGCTGATGGTCGGTGCTCTGTGGGCCCCACCATGATGTATGTATTTCATCCATTATATTAATCATTTTTAAAGATCATTTTAGCTATTTATGCAAAAAATGAGAGGTTTATAAATCTCAAGTGGACCACACCACATGAAAACAATAATGATTGGATATCCATCATTAAAATCCTCGTAAGGCCCCCTATACTGTTTATTTGACATTTAATATGTTTATTAGGTCATACAGGCCCAGATGAAGTGGAAAAACAAAAATCATCTCGATCCAAAACTTTTATGGCCCCTAAAATGTTTTTAATGGTTGACGCTCATTTAACACTATTTCTTGTAATGTGGTCCATTTCAGATTGGGATATACCTCGTTTTTGGTCTTATACTATAAAATGATCTTTAAAAATAGATAGACAGCATGGATGAAACACATACATCATGGTGGAGCCCACAGAGCACCGACCGCCAGCTATTGGCTGGTGTCAGGGGGAGTAGCCAATCCGTTCCCAAACAAACGCATCTCAGTCACGAAGACTTGGCCGAAGTTATGAAATAAGACACGTGTCAGAATGTCATTGGCCACAAAAAAGACAAGGACCACACGTAGAAAACTGGAACTCGGGCTATTGCATTTCCCGGAATGGTGCTTTCGTGATAGGCGACCTGAGCGCGACTTGGCTGCGATCATGGAAACCAGCGACGTGGGTGAGACCCTGAACATTTGGTCACCTCGATGTATGTATCGTATATCCACGCCATTCATCTGTTTTCCAGCTTACTTTGGGACATGATCTCAAAAATGGTGCAGATAAAAAATTTAGGTAGATCACATCATAGGAAGCAGTGTTCATTGAACGCATACCATTAAAAGCTTTCTAGCGTCCACGTGTCCACCGTCATGTTTTTTTAACCATCCAACGTGTTGATAAGGTCATACAAATATGGATGAAAGGAATAAATAAATAAAAGCTTGATCCAAAACATTTTGGCCCACAAAAGGTTTTTAATGGTTAATGACCACTGTCTCATGTGGTATGTTCCACCTGAAAGTTTCTTCTGCTGCGATGTTTAATCATGGCCTGGCTTATCGGTCGAGGTGGCCCTCTCCAGCCCTGGAAAATTACTCTGACACATTGACAGCACAAAAAGTGAATCTCGATTGTTGTGCTTTGTCATGTTTGACGGCTTTTTTAGCCCCATTGGAAGGTCGCTGATGCCCCACCCTTGCCGTTTTAACGTGCCATCGCGGTTGTTTGGTCGAACATCCATTTTACACAAATTTATTGTATCCATGTTCATGTTGAGATTAGGCACTAATGGGTTGGTATTGATTCACATCGCTTCATCGTCTTTTACGGAGAACTTCAACAGTTCTTAATTGATATTGACCTAAATAATGTTCCATTATACAACACATTTATTAGTTGAATGTGAACGAAATATATACCATTTACAACACTTAGTCTTTTTTAATTTTTTGGCAGATGAAATTTAATTACAATGGATTTTGATAAATTTCTCTACCAATAAAATTTCAAATATCTCATTGTCCTGACTAATTTTGAATACATATACTTTTTCGGCCTTTTATGTGGCCCGATGCAGTCCATTCACCCTGACCAACATTGCCTTTTTAGCCATTACTTCAGCGATCATGACATCCTAGTTTGGATTATGATAATATGTTACAATGACAAGTTGTTTTTTTTTTTTTTTTTTTTTTTTTTTTTTTTTTTTTTTTTTTTCTCCTCATGCCTGGAGATCTTTCTCATCAGGTTGTATATGTCCATAAATTTTGTTGCACTAAACTTCTCCTGAGGTTTGTATTCCAAGCAGTCTTGTGCGAGTTGCACAAATTCGGGCGGCTTTGACAATCTTACGCTGAATCTTGGCTCTCATGGACCGAGTGATATAATCATTTGTTTCAAGTGGCTATTTGAATGAGTTATATCAACACATAAGCATATTGAAATCTCCAGTGGACCACACCTTAGGAAAAACCGATGAATGGCTATCAAGAACTTTTCGTAAGAAACCAAGGTTTTGGAAAATTTTGATCTTTGTATTTTCTTTAATCCAAGTTTGATTGACTTTGTGAATGGGTTGGATGACAAATAAACATTTACAAGTCCTTAGCCTGTGAAATTATTAATGGTGGACATCCAATTGTTGGGGGCCTTGCACAAAACCTTAGGATCTAGCCCTTCAGAACAAACCAGAATTATGGATAATAAAGCAATATTGAAAATAATCAATGCATCAATCACACACCACACAAGAATTTTTACGTGGAAAACCCTCAAAGAGGTAAAAACCACGAGACCTCGTCCAGATCAACAATCCACTATGAAGTAGAACGTTACAATCTTCTTCACTCACACAGGAGTGGATAAATAATAAGAAAAATAAAGAAAACTAGAGAGATATCACCGATTATGAGGACATAGAAGCGCTGAGATATAGATTGCACAGTAGAGAACCTCCACGCGCAGAACCTCCCTTCTATAAGCTTCCTCTCTCTCTTTTTCCCTCTTTCTAACCTTTGATAGCCCTAAACCCTTTAGCAAATCCCTTGTAAAGCTTTAGGAAACCCTCTTGTTGTTTTTCTCATCAACACAACATACCCTAGAAAAACCCTAGGGACCCTTTTTTTTTTATATAGTTTTAGGAAACTCCTTTCCGCATCTTAATTGCTAAAGGACTTGCGCATCCCAGTTGCGAAAGGACGACAGGTCAAAAAAATCCATCAATCTCTCCCTTTTTGACCCAGGAGGGATTCACCTTCTTTAAGCTAGCTAGGTTTCTACAAACCTCAAACTTACCCTTGAGCAAGGCCTTGGTCATCATATCTGACCCATTATCATCCGTGTGGACCTTCTCAAGCTGTAACACATTCTGTTCCAAAGTATCCTTGATCCAGTGATACCGAATCTCTATGTGCTTTGACTTGGAATGCTGACTTGGATTCTTGCTCAAGTGTATAGCACTCTGACCATCACAATAGACCACGTGCTCCTCCTACTTTAGGCTAAGTTCCTTAGGAACCTTTTCATCCAAAGCATCTTTTTACATGCCTCTATGACTGCAATGTATTCGGCCTCTGTCATTGACAATGCTACGACCTTCTGTAGCTTGCTCTGCCAAGAAACCGCTCTTCTTACAAACGTGAACATGAACCCCGATGTAGACTTCCTGGAGTCTATGTCACCTGCCATATCTGCATCTGTGTAGCCCTCTAACACAGGTTTACCGTCACCATAGCATAGGCTTAACCTGGACGAGCCTCTTAGATACCGCAATATCCACTTCACCGCTGCCCAATGCTCTTTGCCAGGATTGGCAAGATACCGGCTGACGACACTAACTGCATATGTTATGTCTGGGCGTGTACACACCATAGCATACATCAAACTTCCTACAGCTAACGCGTAGGGTATCTTCTGCATCTCTTCCACCTCTGCCTTCGTCTTGGGACACTGTCTGTCGCTCAATCTGAAGTGATCATCTAGTGGAGTACTGACCGGCGTCGCTGCATTCATATTGAACCGCTCTAGGACTTTCTCAATATACCGCTCTTGTGACAGCCAGAGCTTCCTGCTGCTTCTGTCACGGGTTATCTCCATTCATAGGATTTGTCTAGCCGGGCCCAAGTCTTTCATCGCAAAAGACTTGCCCAACTCCTATTTCAGCCTGTCGATCTTCTTGATGTCTTTTCCCATAATGATCATGTCATCAACGTATAATAGCAGAACTAAGAAATCACCATCTGAGAACTTGCGCATGAACACACAGTGGTCTGATTCCGTTCTATCATACCCATGTTTCAACATAAACGAGTCGAACTTTTTGTAACATTGCCGTGGAGCTTGTTTCAGCCCATACAAACTCTTCCTCAGCCTACACACCATATGCTCCTTGCCCTTGACTTCGAACCCCTCTGGTTGGTGCATGTAGATCTCTTCTTCCAGGTCACCATGGAGAATGGCAGTTTTAACATCTAACTGCTTTATCTCCAGATCCATGCTAGCCGTCAACCCAAGCAACACCCGTATGGATGTCATCTTCACCACTAGTGAGAATATCTCCTCGAAGTCTATGCCTTTCCTCTGACCAAAACCTTTCACCACAAGTCTAGCCTTGAACCTTGTCTGTGAATTCTTCTGCTCAACCTTCTTTCTGAACACCCACTTGTTGCTCAAAGCTTTCTTGCCCTTAGGCAGTTTCACCATGTCATAGGTGTGGTTCTTATGCAAGGATTCCATCTCCTCTTGCATAGCTTTCAACCACTCCCCCTTATGCTCATTGGCTAGGGCCTCAGAATAATCTTCTGGCTCTCCCCCATCAGTCAGCATAATGTACTCATGTGGCGAGTACCTCTTGGACGGCTGTCTGTCTCTAGATGACCTCCTCACCTGTGGCTCAACAGGTGGATTAATGTTCACTCCCCAAGTATAGGGTTGTGATGTAGTAATAATCTCGGTAAGACCGAGGTCGAATCCACAGGGACTGAAACTTGTACGTTATCTGAAACTAACTAGGACTAAAACTAAAATAAGATGAATTTTAAACCAAGTATGATTTGGGGAATAATGGTGAAATAGTAATGTAAAACTTTAAGAAATTCAGAGGAAGGGAGACTAGGGATTCAGAGGATCCACTTGTAGAGATCAGGGAGATCTTATGCCTGTATAAAAAAAATCATGGAAATTAAATGAACTGATGTTGATATATTTTTCAAGAGATGAGAGGTATATGAATTAGAATAGATTCCATCACCAAACCATGCCCAGGAGACAAAGCAAACAACAGAATTAAACTAATTACCAACTAGTCAACATGTTTATGAAGATTAGGAAGGGTACCGTCATCCAACCATGCCCAGGAGACGATGGTGAACAACAGGGATTCCTGACGTCATAAACATTAAAAGGCAAGGAAAATACTCAAAGCCATTGCAGACCCATTGTAATTTCAGTCACAATAGACCATTAAAGACTAAAAATATTCCCTTAATAAAACAAATATCAAATTCAAATTCATAATTAAAACCAAGTTAAAAACATAACATTAAATCTCCCATCCCACTACAAGCTTCACCTCTTAGCCCTAGCTAAGGGGGTTAGCCAGACATGAATAGGCTAATCTCCATAGAATCCATAGAAAAAAAATAGTAAAAGAAAAGAAAAGAACTAGAAAAAGAACTCTGGCCGAAGGATCTCTCCTTGCTCCAAGTTGCACTCCACGTCCAGATCTTGCCTTTGGTAAATTCTGAGTGTTAAATCCAGGTAATTAACATCCTGTTTTGGTCCAAGCTCACAATTGTAACCTGCATCACAAATACGATTTAAACGAGCCATTAAACGGTATCATACTCATAAATTTGAGTAATAATTGGGGTCTGATATGCAATATTTGACCCTCAACACAACCCCCAACCAGCATTTTGCTAGTCCTGAGCAAAATATGCGAAAAATAAGTTGAGAATTATAGGGCAATTTCCATGAAACTAAGTGATATTCTTGAAGGATGATTCAGATATGAGAAATCTAAGTTTCATGAATGTTGATTATCAATATCTCTTGGCCTCTCATGCACGGTGAATTTCATAATCAAGTTCAAATATTAATCCATAAACTAGAACAATTTTAAACATTAAGTTCCATTGGTGTATAGTGAAATCTCGGTTTATCATCATTAAGATTCACTTCTCTATTTCAAGATATCATTGGTAACCAACAAGAGCATTCAGGACACCCAAAAACTAAACGTGCTTCACAGATCATTCTTTTATTTTTATCATCTTGTGATTTTTCCATTAAAAATAACGCTAAGGAGGGGAATCAATTTCTCACCTATAGGGAGCAAACCTATGGTGAAAACTAATCGCCCCACTCTTTTTGACTGGTAACCATGGGGTCTAAAATCTACACCTATAGGGAACAAACCTATGGTGAAGTTCGTTTGCCCAACCCTTTTCGTAGGCAGCTATCTTGTAGCTGGGTATTTATTTATTTATTTATTTATTTTTTAATCAACTGGATGGGCAAATTCCCTAGATTGGATCTTTTCATGCTTAATGATTACCAAGTCAATCCTTCAATATCAAACTGAAACTTTAATGTGAAAGCGAGATGTGTCTTGTGAAATCATGACTCAATCAATGTTTAAAACTTCTAATCATGGATTACCTATTCGAACTTAACTGTGAAATTTAACAGATATTGAAATTAAGAGTCATAAATTTCCAACATCACGTATCTTGAGCTTCTAAATCCCGGATATCCATCAAAATCACTTCGAATTCACTAGAAAGTCCAGAAAAAATTTTAAAAATTTTCACAATTTTTGCTCAAGACCAAGAAAACACTGATTAGGTAACTTAATCTCCCACCCCCAACCTAAAATCTACATTGTCCTCAATGTAAAAGATGTAAACATGCAATGCATATGGGACAACGAAAGTACATGAGAAGTGATGGAAAGATAGTACCTGAGTAACGAGTCGAGAGAGACTTTTCCATAGAGATCTCAACATGAGAGCGGGTCAGCACAAGAGTAAAATCAATTGAACAAAAATAAAAATCCTACCTACACCACTTTCGCAGGTGCTCTTGATTGCATTTAGCGTATGCAACAAGCCTTTAAACCCCTAGGTTGCCCCTAGTGGACGAGTTGTAGTCTCGTGAGGGTTTGCAGTAATGTTACCCACAAACATTGGACTAAGAAAATGAAATGAAAAGCTGGGTTGCCTCCCAGGAGCGCTAAGTTTACCGTCTTCAGCCAGACAAATAAAACAACTACCCTAGTCCTAAGAAAGCGATAAACCTACCTATACCTCCATCAGACTAGGAGATCATTCCTGGTAAACAGGATCAGTCAGAGGCATGGACATGTCTTCTGAATCAAATTTCTCGACAAATGGCTTTAAGCGATGTCCATTTACTTTAAATTCCTTGCCATTGTCGGGATCTCTTATCTCGATGGCCCTATGAGGATATGCAGTAACAACAATGTAAGGGCCGGTCCAACGAGATCGAAGCTTACCCGGAAAGAGATGTAATCGAGAATTATACAAAAGGACTTTCTGACCTGGCGTGAATGATTTTCGTAGAATATGTTGGTCATGAAACGCCTTCATCCTGTCCTTGTAAATTCTCGAGTTCTCGTACGCGTCGTTCCAGATTTCTTCAAGTTCATTTAATTGAAGTTTGCGTAGCGAGCCAGCGTTGTTCAGATTGAAATTCAGATTTTTGATTGCCCAGTAGGCTCTATGTTCCAACTCCACAGGCAAGTGGCAAGCCTTCCATAGACGAGTCTAAAGGGAGACATTCCAATAGGAGTTTTAAAAGCAGTACGGTAAGCCCACAAGGCATCGGTCAATCGGATTGACCAATCCTTACGGTCAGGGTTAACCGTTTTCTCCAAAATGTGTTTGATCTCCCTATTGGAAATCTCAGCTTGCCCACTTGTCTGTGGGTGGTATGGGGTGCTCACCTTATGAGAGATACCGTATTTCTTATTAAACTCTCGAATGGCCTATTACAAAAGTGTGAGCCCCCATCACTAATGATGGCTCGAGGCGTTCCAAATCGGGACAGGATGTTTTCTTTTAAGAATTTAATGACCGTGCGATGGTCATTAGTTCGACATGGAATTGCTTCGACCCATTTAGTGACATAGTCTACAGCAAGCAAAATATATAAATTCCCGAAAGATTGGGGGAATGGTCCCATGAAATCGATGCCCCAGCAATCAAATGCCTCTATGATAAGAATGGGATTCAAGGGCATCATATTTCAACGGGACAATGCTCCCAATTTCTGACAACGCTCACAAGCTTTGCAAAACTCATGAGTGTCCCTGAACATAGTGGGCCAATAGAAGCCACACTACAGAATTTTGGCCGTGGTCTTTTTAGCAGAAAGTGACCACCACAGGCCTGTGAGTGACAAAAGGAAATGACACTCTAATGCTTATCGTCTGGTACACATCTGCTTAAGATCTGGTCTGGGCAATATTTAAACAAATATGGATCGTCCTAGAAAAATTTGCGTACCTCGGTAAAGAATTTCTTCTTATCTTGTGCGGTCCAATGTGTCGGTATGGAACCTGTAGCAAGATAATTAGCAATATCAGCGAACCAAGGTGAGTGGGAGACTCTGAACAGTTGTTCATCAGGGAACATGTCGTTGATATGGGTTGCCTCAAGGGTATCAGAGGTATTAAGGCGAGAAAAGTGATCGGCCACTACGTTCTCTACTCCTTTTTTATCTTTAATTTCCAAATCAAATTCTTGGAGTAGAAGGATCCATCGTATCAGGCGGGGCTTAGAATCATTCTTAGAAAGAAGATATTTAAGTGCCGCATGATCTGTATAGATAATGATCTTGGATCCAATCAAATAGGACCTAAATTTGTCCAAAGCGAACACTACGGCTAAGAGTTCTTTTTCCGTAGTCGAGTAGTTCACTTGGGCAGGATTTAAGGTCCTACTTGCGTAATGTATGACGTATGGCCTCTTATCTTTTCTCTGGCCTAGAACCGCTCCAAGAGCATAATCAGAAGCGTCGCACATAAGCTCAAAATGAAGGTTCCAGTCGGGTGGCTGCATGATGGGTGCAGTGGTTAACGTGCCCTTAAGCTTAGTGAAAGCTTCCTGGCACTGCTCAGTTCACTCGTATGGAGCATCCTTTTGAAGAAGATTACATAAAGGACGAGAGAGAAGACTAAAGTCCTTTATGAATCGCCTGTAAAATCCTGCGTGTCCTAAGAAGGATCGCACATCCCTGATGTTCTTGGGTGGAGGTAGGTTAGAGATAAGATCGATTTTTGCCTTATCTACCTCAATTCCCTTGGACGAGATGATATGTCCAAGGACAATCCCCTTATGAACCATGAAATGACACTTCTCCTAATTAAGTACCAGATTCTTTTCTTCACATCTTTTCAGCACACATTTAAGATTCTCTAAGCACTCGCTGAAAGATGAACCGAAAACCGAGAAATCGTCCATAAAGACCTATAGATATTTCCCCACCATGTCGGAAAAGATACTCAGCATACATCGCTGAAAGGTGGCAGGGGCATTACATAACCCGAATGGCATCCTTCTGTAAGCAAAGGTGCCATAAGGGCAAGTAAATGTGGTCTTTTCCTGGTCCTCAGGGGCGATTTCAATCTGATTGTATCCCGAATACCCGTCAAGGAAACTGTAATAAGAATGACCTGCTAACCTTTCCAGGATCTGATCAATGAATGGTAAAGGAAAGTAGTCTTTTCTCGTGACGGTATTTAATTTCCTGTAGTCAATGCACATTCTCCAACCAGTAGTGACTCTAGTCGGCACGAGTTCATTATTAGCATTGGCTACGATGGTGATTCCGGACTTCTTAGGAACCACCTGAGTTGGACTCACCCATTGACTATCAGATATAGGGTATATAATACCCACATCTAATAGTTTGAGAACCTCGGCTTTAACCACTTCCTTCATGTTTGGATTTAGTCTACGCTGTGGTTGCCGAGCGGTCTTCGCATTATCCTCAAGATATATGCGGTGAGTACAAATCGAGGGGTCGATTCCCTTAAGGTCCGCGATCGTCCATCCAAGGGCTCCCTTATGCTGAATGAGAGTAGTTATGAGCATACTCTCTTGTTCTTTCTCCAGGTGGGCAGAGATCACCACCGGGTATGTCTCATCTTGACCTAAATACGCATATTTCAAATCAGAGGGCAAAGGTTTTAGCTCAAGCTTCGGTGCCTTGAGGTTAGACGGTAGAGACACTACATCAGTTTGTGGTAATTCTTCAAATTGTGGCCTCCACCGGTTAACTTCAAGTACCGGTGCAGTATCCAACAAGGTACACGTCTCCCTAATCATATCATCATCAAATTCATGGGAGTGGGCCAGGCACGTCTCTAGAAGGTTGGAGGATAAGGTCAGGGGTGTCGTATCTTCCACTAAAGAGTCAATCATGTTAATGTCGTGGATATCGTCATCATCCTCTGAGTTGTTGCCGTGATTGAAAAAAATGTTTGACTCCAATGTTAAATTTCCGAAAGACATAGTCATGACACCATTCCTGCAATTGATAATTGCATTTGACGTAGCAAGGAATGGGCGACCAAGAATGACGGGAATCTGAGTGCTTATGTTATTGATGGGTTCGGTGTCCAAGATGATAAAATCTACAGGGTAGTAAAATCTATCGACTTGGACCAAAACATCCTCAATAATCCCTCTTGGTACACGAACAGAGCGATCGGCAAGTTGTAGTGTGGTTAGAGTGGGTTTTAACTCACCCAAACCTAACTGTTTGTATACCGAGTAGGGAATCAGATTGACGCTCGCTCCTAAGTCAAGAAGTGCGTGATCAATTCGATGGTTCCCGATTACACATGATATGGTTGGGCTACCGGGATCCTTGAATTTCTGCGGCACGTCTTGCTTCAGGATGGCACTCACTTTCTCAGTTAAGAAAATCTTCTTTTGAATACTCTGCCGTCTTTTGGTCGTACATAGGTCTTTCAGAAATTTTGCATATGAGGGAATCTGTTTTACGACATCAAGTAGAGGAATGTTGACTTTTACTTGTTTCAACACCTCCAGAATATCCTGAGAGTTAGAAAGACGTTTTGGTGCAACCAACCGTTGGGGGAACGGAGCAACTGGCTTTTCTAGAAGTTCCGGTTCTAATTTTTGTGGGATATCACTAGATCCATCATTATTGTCCTCTTCTGGTTCTTGAGGTTTTTCAGGCCTAACCGGAAGGGTTTTATCAATGATCTTCCTACTCCTAAGAGTGGTGATGGATTTAGCGTGCCCCATTTGATTTGAGGAGCTGGGATCATTTATCTCGTACTGCGGTTTAGGATTGGGGAGAGGTTGTGCAGGAAGCATCCCCTTTTCTATAACCGTCATACGAGAATCTATCTTTTGCATAAATTCAGTAAATCCTCGCATCGCCTGAGCCAGCTCTTGTATGAAATTTTGAACCGGTTCTTCTTGAGGTTTCCCCTGATTTGGATTTTGAAAAAAACCCTGGGGGGTAGCCGTTTGTCCATTTCTCCAACTAAAGTTTGGATGATTTTTCCAACCAAGATTGTATGTATTGGAGTTGGGTCTAGTAAAAGGTCTTTGATAGTTGTTCACGGCATTGGCTTGTTCATTCAACACTCCTCGAAAGACAGGTATTGTAGGATAGTTTTCAGTTGTGTGAATGTTGCAATCACAGATGCCATAAACAATTTCATTGACCTTCTCCTTCTTTTCTTCCATGGCCTCAAATTTTCTTATGAGATTTGTCACTTTATAATTGAGATCATCCTCTTCTTTTAGGAGATACAATCCACCTTTCTCCTTAGATTGAGTTGGCCTAGATGTGGTGTTTGATTTTGGGTAGTAGTCCCAAGATTGTGTTTTTTTCAGCCAGACTGTCGAGGTAGTCCCATACCTCGTCGACATCTTTGTTAATGAACTCTCTATTGCACATTGTCTCGACCATTTGACGCATGGAAGATGTCAGTCCATCGTAGAAAAAATTTGTAATGCGCCACGTTTCAAAACCGTGTTGTGGGCATGAACTGACCAGATCCTTAAACCTTTCCCAACATTGGAAGAATGTTTCATCTTCCTTTTGGGCAAAGTTCATGATTGCTTTTCTGAGGGTAATTGTTTTATGATGTGGGAAGAATTTCTTTATGAATTCCCTCTGCATATCATTCCATGTGCTAATGGATCGAGGACGCAGGGAATGTAGCCACGTCTTAGCCTTCTCTTTTAAGGAAAAAGGAAAGAGTTTCAGCCTAATAGTATCCTCGGATACATTGGGAAAGTATAAGGTGGCGATAATCTCATCGAACTCTTTCAAATGTAAGTACGGGCTTTCTGATTCAAGCCCATGGAATTTAGGAAGGAGTTGGATAACTCCTGGCTTGATGTCCATTTGTCCTGTGTTTTCAGGAAAAATCATACATGAGGGCGTACTCGCCCCCGCCGGTTGTAAATAATCTCGTAAAGTACGAGGCGGGGGTGCTTGATGCACCTCATTCTCATCATGTGTTTCCTCATCCCTGTGGTGAGGTAGTGCTTGAGGTTGATTTGCAGCCATAACCTCAATTAACTCAGGGGAATTCGAGCGGTGTCTAGTCCTGCGATGGACAGTTAACCCCTCAACTAATCCTCCTTCGGTCAAGAGACGTCGAGTGTTGTCACGGGCCCACTTGGGCATGAAACACTCGCAGCCCTCAATCAAATTCTAAACCTAATTCTAAGAAAGAAAATGAAAATCTAGAAAGAAAGAGAGAGTTGGAAGGAGATTACCAAATTGAAGTCCCTAAGTTAAAACTTGTAAAATAAAACGAAACAAGTTAGTTTCTAAAGATAATATATAGGCCTAAGAGTAGAAAATTTCTAAGAAGAAGAATAGCAATTAACTAAGAAAAGAGAAATCCTAAAAAGGAAAGTAGGAACCTCTAAATAATTTAGGAAAATTCTAAACTAGAAAGTAAGTGAATAATGAAAGAGATAGAAAGTAGAAGTCAGAAAGAGCTTACTGAGTTAGAAGACCTACAAAATAAGAGGGTTAGTTTCTAAATAGAAAATCTAAAAAAAATAGAAAATTTTCTAGAAATAATATAGGAAATAAGGTTAGATTCTAGAAGACTTAGAATTAGAAACTACCTAAAAAGGAAGACAACTCCTACTCTATAAATAGAAAGGAAAAATTAGGAAGAACGTTACCAATTTAGAAGTCTATCCAAAAAGTCTACAAAACAAGACACGTAGGATTCCAAAAACTTGTTCACTCCTCAAGTATAGGGTTGTGATGTAGTAATAAACTCGGTAAGACCGAGGTCGAATCCACAGGGACTGAAACCTGTAAGTATTCTGAAACTAACTAGAAGTAGAACTAGACTAAGATGAAATCTAAATCAATTATAATTTGAGGAATAGGCTGTTTTCCTTATTATCATCATACATCAAAAAACTTTCCCAAGATTCTTAGCTATCTCAGCATATATACGTTCCAACTCTTGCATAGTAAAACCCTAATTCTGAATCTAATCCTAAGAATAAAATAATCCTACAACAATGATGATCTAGAAAAAGAGAAAGAATTAGAAAGAAATTACTGAATTAAAAGTGTATGTCAGGATCCTACAAACAGGAAACAGGTTAGTTTCTAAAAATCAAACAGAAAGACAAAAAATCTAAAACTAAAATTAGTGAAATCCTAATCTTAAACTAATTCTAAAACCAATTGATTTCAAAAATACGTAACCGTCAGTCCCCGGCAACGGCGCCAAAAACTAGTTCACTCCCCAAGTATAGGGTTGTGATGTAGTAATAATCTCGGTAAGACTGAGGTCGAATCCACAGGGACTGAAACCTGTACGTTATCTGAAACTAACTAGGACTAGAACTAAAATAAGATGAATTTTAAACCAAGTATGATTTGGGGAATAATGGTGAAATAGTAATGTAAAACTTTAAGAAATTCAGAGGAAGGGAGACTAGGGATTCAGAGGATCCACTTGTAGAGATCAGGGAGATCTTATGCCTATATAAAAAAAATCATGGAAATTAAATGAACTGATGTTGATATATTTTTCAAGAGATGAGAGGTATATGAATTAGAATGGATTCCATCACCAAACCATGCCCAGGAGACAAAGCAAACAACAGAATTAAACTAATTACCAACCAGTCAACATGTTTATGAAGATTAGGAAGGGTACCGTCATCCAACCATGCCCAGGAGACGATGGTGAACAACAGGGCTTCCTGACGTCATAAACATTAAAAGGCAAGGAAAATACTCAAAGCCATTGCAGACCCATTGTAATTTCAGTCACAATAGACCATTAAAGACTAAAAATATTCCCTTAATAAAACAATATCAAATTCAAATTCATAATTAAAACCAAGTTAAAAACATAACATTAAATCTCCCATCCCACTACAAGCTTCACCTCTTAGCCCTAGCTAGGGGTTAGCCAGACATGAATAGGCTAATCTCCATAGAATCCATAGAAAAAAATAGTAAAAGAAAGAAAAGAACTAGAAAAAGAACTCTAGCCGAAGGATCTCTCCCTGCTCCAAGTTGCACTCCACGTCCAGATCTTGCCTTTGGTAAATTCTGAGTGTTAAATCCAGGTAATTAACATCCTGTTTTGGTCCAAGCTCACAATTGTAACCTGCATCACAAATACGATTTAAACGAGACATTAAACGGTATCATCACTACCAAAAAAATGGGCAAAGGATACAGACCACGTTAGTTTTTTGCTACGGATATTAACCTTCGCTAAATTTGCTACGGTTTTAATTCGTAGCAAAATCCTGATTGATCTGTAGCTAAAACTTACATCCTCATCAGGACCTTATTAGATATTGATTGTGCTTAAGGGCTCCATGGGGCCCATTGGAATATATGTGTTTGATCTAAGCCGTCCATAATTCTGATATATAATTTTAGTAGATTAGTTTAAAAATTATGTAGATTAAAAGTATAAGTAGACCACACCGTAAGAAATAATAAAAATTAAATTTCTATTGTTAATATGTTGTGTAGTCTTCTTAAACTTAGATTTGACTCATTTTTTGCATCCATTAATAAAATAATAT
Source organism: Magnolia officinalis (assembly GCA_021015155.1). Lineage (NCBI taxonomy): Eukaryota > Viridiplantae > Streptophyta > Magnoliopsida > Magnoliales > Magnoliaceae > Magnolia > Magnolia officinalis. Next base: position 6,685,625 of record JAJHSJ010000002.1, read on the forward strand.
TTTCAAATTAATGGACGGAGTGGATAAATAACATACATCACGGTGGGCCCCACGTCCCAAAAACCCACGGTCCAAATGATCCGTCCGTCACGAGCCAATCCCCAAAATTCATTCCAATTTTTATATCGCGCCCGCGTCCGCCCTTTGATGCACCTAACCCCTTCTCTCTCTCTCTCTCTCTCCTCTCTCTCTTCTCTCTCTCTCTCTCTCCTCTCTCTCTCTCTCTCTCTCTCTCCAGCAAACCCAATTTCTCAGCAGCAGCAGTAGAAAAAGAAGCAGAAGAGATGTGGAGAAAGGGGAAGAGAAGGAACGAAGAGGAGCGGTTTGCCGGCGATGGAGAATCCAAGCCTCCCAATAAATTATTCAAGAAAGATGATCTTGAAGCCGACGATATCACGATCTGCGACGTAGCTCCTTCTCCTTCTCTATCCGTTTATCTATTGTTGTCTTTTTCTTTTTTCTTTCTTGAAAGCCTACCTTCTTGGGGTTTTGTTCTGGATTTGCAGATATCGAAGAATCGGAGGGTTTCAGTCCGAACTTTTCAGGGGAAGGTCATGGTCGACATTCGTGAGTTTTACATGAAAGATGGGAAACAAATGCCTGGAAAGAAAGGTTGTCTCTCTCTCTCTCTCTCATGTCAGATATATTCAAATATTTGATGATTTCTATTGCATTTCTATTTTTTTTTTCAAGTGTTCTGTGAGTTAGTCGTCATTTGGGCCCTATTTCTGGAATACAACTGTAATTCGGTTGTTTGTTTTAGAGCGTTGATTTCCATGAGCTGTGTCTCGTAACTATGGGAATCGAAATTTTATATGTTTTCTGGGAGAAATTTGTATCCATTTTTTAACGAGAAGCTTAGAAATGGAAATTGATTTCCAGGCCTGGTTTTTTTCCCCTTCTCAAACAGGGGAAAAGTAAATTTCCATTGGAACTCAATTTTTTTTTTTTTCCATTGTTTTCCACATACCCAAGGAGTACCTTGAGGGCAGAGGAAAAATGGGAACGATCTATCAGGATCAAAAGGGGAAGTTTGTGCAGTAATTACAGTTAGAAAAGGAATAGATATATTGGCTGATGGGAATGATTGAGACATAGTGTCCAATATAGTATTGAGACCTGAGATGCAATCATGCAAGAAGGTTTTTGTAATTCCATATGTGCAAGCTGGTATACATTGGGGGGTTAATTTTGTAGTTATTGTCTTGTCACACACAAAACCCAAAAATAAAAAATAAAAATAAAAAATAAAATCTCAACTTTCCTTGATATGAAAGTGATTCATCAACTTAAATGATTCTTGTACTGATGGTGTGGATCTCCAGTGTATTTGAGCTCCTTCAGTTTTCTGTATCTAAGCTCTTGCTTCTGATCTTGACTTCATGCAATCACCAGAAGAGTGATGCTATAACTGAATTTTAAAAACTTAGAAACTTGATTTGACTCTATGTTCACCCATTTTGGGAAACAAAATAGTGTTTCTCAGGAAACCTTATTTCTAGGAATCTGCCGTAAAAAGGATATGCAGTTTTGTTGTTTGATTTTTCAACTTATCTTCAAAGCTGTTGTTTGGCACAAAAAAAATAAATAAAAACATGAAGAAACATTTACTAATGGTTATCAACATGTGTTAATACATTTCACATGTATGGGACAGTTGCACATGTGGCATACACAACATATATGGGGCGCTTGAAATTGAATTGTGGCACATGTGAGGTATCTCATGGTTGAAGTTCTGATTATATTCAAATTCATGTCTGGTATTAATTTTCATATCAGTTGTTTCTTATTTAGATATAATCTGAATCTGTCTTAGATAATAATAGAATGATGTTTTCCCAGCTCATTCCTTCAGGTTGTACCACTACATCTTCCTCTGGGTGACACATCACAGAACATTGCCAGACATGAAAAGAAAATATGGATGCAGCTTGCATACTCTTAAGTTCCATGTGTAGATTATTAATACGATGCTCGACGGGTACAACACATTGCTCAACAATCTGTTTTTGCTATGAATGAATTCTCTTTGATGGTTTTTTTTTTTTTCCTACAAATTGCTAGTTTGGTGGTCGGCATGAAATTTTATTTCTCACATCTTTTGCTAAAGTGAGTGATCGGGGGTTCATGCTTACTCGCAGTGCAGCATCATCAGCAGTGGTTGCAGCATCATCAGCTAGTAAATTCATGCTTACTCGCAGTGCAACTCCAAATGAGAGTAAGCATGTACTGGGCATGCAAACAGCCCTGAGTTGCTGTATATTTTGATTTAGATCTTCGGAAACATCAAAGAATTTTGGCAAAACAAAATACCAAACAGTTCCCCCTTAAGCTGCAAGAAATTGCAACCTGGGCTCTTTTAAATTTTGTCTAATACCTCAGATTGGTTGGTACTCAATGGACAGTTAAAACTGAAAAAATCCAATGGTTCTATTTCAACAAAAAAGTGTCCACAAATCAGTTTTTGGATCGTTCAAACACTTTGACTTTGGGCCTATGACTTAATGGCAGTAGGTTCCACAATCTAGACAGTTTAATTTGAGTTAATGTATGCCTCATGTAATGAGGGCTTGCATATTGGGTGTCATAAGCTGCTTGAGTATCATATAACTCCCTTTAATGCTTTTTCACTGCTACTTTTAAGGGCCTGTTGGAAGCACCATGAAAAGCAGATTGGTTCAGTTTGTCTTTATTTGACTTAAATGTATGCCACATGTACAATCTCTGAGTGCCTGCATATCAGACATCATAAGTTGCTTGAGTATTATATAAATCTCCTCAATGCTTTCATTACTACTTTAAAGGCCTGTTAGAACTTAGAAGCACCGTGAAAAACGGATTGGTTCTGTAACTTGAGTGGAACCCCTCTTCTTTGCATTTGGGTGGTGTGGAAAATGGAAAATTGCATTGCCTATTAAAAAAAAGTGAACTGTGTTATTTGGGATTTTGGTTTGTTCCTTTTTCACTTCAATTGGCAACTGGGATAAGAATGGGTTCACTTGATGTTGGATGGTGTGCATTCCACTCACTGCTTCCTTTTTTTTTTTTTTCAAAAAGAAAGAAAGAAAGAAGCAGAATGGCCATTGGCCCAAATGATCATTTTGCTTGTTTCTTCTAATCAAGGAACCCAACTCACTTGCCATTTGGACTGTTTTGGTGAACTTTCTCCATTCAGCTCAATACAGATTGAGTTTCCAGCCTTTCCAAAAAAGAAAGAGAAAAAAAAAAAGAAGAAGTAAAAAACTTCTTGGAGGAGGTCTTCATAACTGTTCAATTGTTCGTGGCATGGTCCTGAAAACTGATGCTGTTGGAAGTATAAAACAAGTGGAAAATGCAAAGGTGTGCCTTTGGAAAACTAACTTTGGGTTCTTATACCAATACAATATGCTTATACTATATTTGCTTCCTCACTTATTTTCTGGTTGTAAATATAATAGAGTAGACATACATTCCTCCCAGTGCGTTGTATTTTTTTCTGTTAAGGATCTTTTGCGTTCTTAAATCTCTCTCTCTCTCTCTCTGTTTTTTGGGTGATGCCTTGTATTGGATGCCTTTGTCTGATTTGGATTTGGATGTTTGATGGAGCACATTTACTTGCCATTTAGTATGGAGTGGTTTTTTGGAAGGCTTAATGTTGCTGAAAATGAAAAAAAAATATTTTTCTACTCCCTAGGAGTATTTTCATGCCATTTGGCATCGGGTAATTTTGCACATTGGAAGGCTCACTGTTGTTTCCTTCTTAGCCAATTTGGTATTAGGAGCCAGGGACATGCTTGGGTACTGCATCATTTTGAATGAAATTCTCACCAAATGCTTTAGTTAATCGAAAGTAGAATAATCTCTCAACTTTCTAAACCTTTTTTTTTTTTTTTCCTTTTAAACTTTGCTTCATGTTACGGCGTGCAAGTGTTAGTGTCATGTTCAATTGCAGTGGAATATGGAGCAACTTTTTCATATTCAGTCCATGTTTCTATTCTATGAGTATCCAATCGACTCAAGGTCAATTTAAATACAGTTTACATCAGGGGAGTTTTATATTTTCCTTGCATTTAGTTTTCATCACTCCTTACTTGTAGATTCCTGTATTGATTACTCAAGTATGACAGTTATGCGCATTCTTCAGGTGGATGTTGCATGTGGGAGGATTGGAGCTGCATATTTCAGACTCAAGTATCTGGTACGTCTCTTGTCAAGAATACACATGATTGGAGTGGCCTGGCCATCTGGACAGGCCGTATTTATGTATATCTGCTCGAAATTGATGGAGCAAACCCGGATGTGCGTCGGAGCTATTCGGAAGAGCGGGGTCCCTGGAAGTGGGAACCGCTGTTATGACCATGATGAAGCTGTCCATTTTCTATGGACAACATTGGAGGGGCCTGACCATTTGGACAGGTCGTGTTTATGTATTTGCTCGAAATTAATGGAGCAGACCCGGATGTGCGTCGGAGCTATCCGGATGAGCGGGGGTCCCTGGAAGGTGGGAACCGCTGTTATGACCATGATGAAGCTGTCAATTTCCTATGGACAGCATTGGAGGGGCCTGGCCATTTGGACAGGCCGTGTTTGTGTATTTGCTCGAAATTAATGGAGCAGACCCGGATGTGCGTCGGAGCTATCCGGATGAGCGGGGGTCCCTGGAAGGTGGGAACCGCTGTTATGACCATGATGAAGCTGTCCATTTCCTATGGACAGCATTGGAAGGGCCTGGCCATTTGGACAGGCCATTTTTATATCTGTATTTGCAGGGACCACACCCTTAACCTAACCTGAACCCATTCTCAAATCCCAAAACCTATAATCTAAACCGAAACATATACCTTAATCAAAACCAAACCAAAACCTATAACCTAAACCCGAACCCATTCTCAAATCCAAAAACCTATAACCTAAACCAAAACCAAAACCACAAACCTATAACCTAAACCCGAACACATTCTCAAATCCCAAACCTATAACCTAAACCGAAACCAAAACCTATAACCTAAACCCGAACCCATTCTCAAATCTAAAAACTTATAACATAAACCTAAACCTTAACCTAAACCTATAACCTATAACCTAAATCAAAACCAAAACCAAACCAAAACCAAAACCTATAACCTATAACCTAAATCAAAACCTATAACCTAAACCTAAACCTTAACCTAAACCTATAACCTAAATCAAAACTAAACCTAAACCTAAAACCTATAACCAAAACCAAACCTATAACCTAAACCAAAACCAAACCTATAGCCTAAACCCGAACTCATTCTCAAATCCAAAACCAATAACCTAAACCTAAACCTTAACCTAAACCGTTAACCTATAACCTAAATCAAAACCTATAACCTAAACCAAACCAAAACCTATAACCTAAACCCGAACCCATTATCAAATCCCAAAACCTATAACCTAAACCCGAACCCATTCTCAAATCCAAAAACCTATAACCTAAACATAAACCTTAACCTAAACCGTTAACCTATAACCTAAATCAAAACCTATAACCTAAACCTGAACCCATTCTCAAATCCCAAAACCTATAACCTAAACCGAAACCTTAACCTAAACCTATAACCTATAACCTAAACCAAAACTTATAACCAAACCAAAACCTATAACTTAAACCCAACCCATTCTCAAATCCCAAAACCTATAACCTAAACCGAAACCTAAACCTTAACCTAAACCTATAACCTAAACCAAAACCAAACCTATAACCTAAACCCGAACCCATTCTCAAATCCTATAACCTAAAACCTAAACCAAACCAAAACCTATAACCTAAACCCAAACCCATTCCCAAATCCCAAAACCTGTAACGTAAACCAAAACCTATAACCAAAACCAAAACCAAAACCTATAATCTAAACCCGAACCCATTCTCAAATCCTATAACCTAAACCTATAACCTATATCCTAAACCAAAACCTATAACCTAGACCAAAACCAAAACCTATAGCCTAAACTTAAATCAAAACCTATAACCTAAACCTAAACCTTAACCTAAACCTATAACCTATAACCTAAACCAAAACCAAAACCTATAGCCTAAACCCGAACCCATTCTTAAATCCCAAGACCTATAACTTAAACCAAAACCAAAACCTATAACCTAAACCCGAACCGATTCTCAAATTCCAAAACCTATAACCTAAACCTATAACCTAAACCAAAACCAAAACCTATAACCTAAACCAAAACCCGAACCCATTCTCAATTTTGTAACCTATAACCTATAACCTATAACCTAAACCAAACCTATAACCAAAACAAAAATCAAAAAACCAAAACCTATAGCCTAAACCTAAACCAAAACCTATAACCTAAACCTAAACCTTAACCTAAACCTATAACCTATAACCTAATTCAAACCTAAACCTAAACCTATAACCTATAACCTAACCTAAACCAAAACCTATAACCTAAACCAAACCAAACCTATACCCTAAACCGAATCCATTCTCATATCCAAAAACCTATGACCTAAACCTAAACCTTACCTAAACTTGAAAACCCAAACTTAAACCTAAACTTGAAAACCCAACCTAATCTCAACTCCCTAACCAAAACCTAAACCTAAACTTGAAAACCTAATCTAAAACCCAATCCCGAACCTGAACCCGATTCTATAACCTAAACCATAACCCATTCTTAAATCCTATAACCTAAACCTATAACCTATATCCAAAACCAAACCTATAACCTAAACCAAAACCAAAACCTATAGCCTAAACCTAAATCAAAACCTATAACATAAACCTAAACATTAACCTAAACCTGTAACCTATAACCTAAATCAAAACCTAAACACTAACCTATAACCTATAACCTAACCAAAACCTATAACTTAAACCAAAACCAAACCTATAGCCTAAACCCGAACCTAAACCTAAACCTTAACCTAAATGTATTCTCAAATCCCTAAACCTAAACTTACACCTAATCCTAATCTCAACTCTCTAACCTAAACCTAAACCTAACTTGAAAACCCAAACCTAAGCCCGATCTTGAACCCAACACCGATTTCCTAAACCTAAACCTTAACCTATTCTCAATTCCCTAAACCTTAACCTAAATGTATTCTCAAATCCCTAAACCAAACCTACACACTATCCTAATCTCAACTCCTAACATAAACCTAAACCTAAACTTGAAAACCCAAACCTAAACCCAATCCCGAATTCGAACCCGATTTCCTAAACTAAAACCTTACCCTATTCTCAATTTCCTAAACCTTAACCTAAATGTATTCTCAAATCCCTAAACCTAAACCACACCTAATCCTAATCTCACTCTCTAATCTAACCTAAACCTAAACTTGAAAACCCAAACTAACCCGATCTTGAACCCGAACCCGATTTCCTAAACCTAACCTGACCTATTCTCAATTCCCTAAACCTTAACCTAAATGTATTCTCAATCCCTAAACCTAAACCTACCCCAAACTAATCCTAATCTCAACTCCCTAATCTAAACCTAAACCTAAACTTGAAAACCCAAACCTAAATCCGATCCCGAACCCCGAATCCGATTTCCTAAACCTAAACCTTAACCTATTCTCAATTCCTAAACCTAACCTAAATGTATTCTCAAATCCCTAAACCTAAACCTCACCTAATCCTAATCTCAACTCTCTAACCTAAACCTAAACCCTAAACCTAACCTAAACCTAAACTGAAAACCCAAACCTAAACCCGATCTTGAACCCGAACCCGATTCCTAAACCTAAACCTTAACCTATTCTCAATTCCCTAAACCTTAACCTAAATGTATTCTAATTCCCATTTCCTAACCTAACCTAAACCTAAGCACCTAACCTAATCCTAATCTAAACTCCCTAACTGAAAAAACCTAACCTAAACCTATCCACCTAAACCGACTCCTAAACTAGACCTAACCTAAAATCTCAACAATTACCTAAATTCCCTCAACCGTAACATCTAATACCTAAACCTAAACCCTTAAACCTCAACTACCCTAATCCCTATCCAACCCCCAAACCTAACCTAAACCAAACTAAAATCAACCTCTCTAAACTTAACCCTAAACCAAACCCTAAACAAACCACACCCATAAACTCTCAATAACCGGATGAACCCGAACCTAAACCCTAAACCTAAACCCGAACCCGACCTAAAAACTTAACCTAAAATATTCTCAATTCCTAAACCTAACCTAACACCCTAAACCTAAACTACACCTAAAATCTCAACTCCCTAATCTAAACCTAAACCTAAACTTGAAAACCCAAACCTAAACCCGATCCCCCGAATCCCGATTTCCTAACCTAAACCTTAACCTATTCTCAATTCCCTAAACCGTAACCTAAATGTATTCTCAAATCCCTAAACCTAAACCTACACCTAATCCTAATCTTAACTCTCTAACCTAAACCTAAACCTAAACTGAAAACCCAAACCTAAACCCAATCTTGAACCCGAACCCGATTCCTAAACCTAAACCTTAACCTAAATGTATTCTCAAATCCCTAAACCTAAACCTACACCTAATTTTAATCTCAACTCCCTAACCTAAACCTAAACCTAACTTGAAAACCCAAAAACCTAAACCCAATCCCGAACCCGAATCCGATTTCCTAACCTAAACCTTAACCTATCTCAATTCTCTAAACCTTAACCTAAATGTATTCTCAAATCCCTAAACCTAACCTACATCTAATCCTAATCCATCTCACTCCTTAACCTAAACCTAAACCTAAACTTGAAAACCCAAACCTAAACCCGATCCTGAACCCGAATCCGATTTCCTAAACCTATAAACTAAACCTTAACCTATAACTTATAACCTAAACTTATAACCGATAACCTAACCTATGGATTTTGCTATAGTTTAGAAAATTTGTAGGTACATTTTTTATTTCTTTATATCATTGTTTTTTTCCAGCTCTTTTTTTTTTTTTTTTTTTTTTTGTTTTTCTTCCTTTTTGAGATGTGTACAAAGGCATGCTTGTTTGATTGTGTCTACAATTATTGTTTTATACAGGCTGACAAGCTAAAGAAGTCAGTGGATGATGAAATTCATTTCCTCAAGGGAAGAGTTTTAAAACTTGAAAGTGATTTTGTGTCGAAGTCTACAGAAGTTACATATGCAGTTTCAAGGAAAGAAGAAGCTCTATCTTCTGTGCTTGTTGAACTTGACCGTCTGAAGAAAGAAAATTCTGCATGAGGGCACGCCTTAGTTGTAATTCTTTTGATAGTTGAGCAAAGCGAAGTATTATTTATTTAGAAATGTGAATGTAGGATGCATTGTAGATTTGATTGCTATTGTAATAAATGCATCAATTTTTTTTCCTCTGATTGCATTAAGCTTAGATGAGTTATCAATATAGCAGGTTCTTGCAATGGAAACAGGGAAAATAGCTACGAAATAAATCCGTAGCAAGTTACAACGCTTTTTTTGCCGTAGCTATTGCTATATATTGCTACGGATTATATCGCAGCTATTGCTATATAGCTACGGATATAATCCGTAGCTATTGCTATATATTGCTACGGATTATATCTGTAGCTATTGGTATCTATAGCTACGGATAATATCCGTAGCTCCCCTTATGTAGGGCTGAAATACCGTAGATATCGGTATCTATTGCTACGGATGATGGTATCTATTGCTACGGATTATATCCGTAGCAAAAATTGCTACAGATATAATTCGTAGCTATGTGTATCTATTGCTATGGGTATAATCCGTAGCTATTGGTGTATGTTGCTACGGATATTATCCGTAGCTAATAGTATCTATTGCTACGGACAAAATCCGTAGCTAATGGTATCTATTGCTACGGATATTATCCGTAGCTAGACCTTTAGCTACCCCACCAATTGCGACGGACGTGAGACGGACTAGATCCGTAGCAAAAGCCCTTTTGCTACGGATCTAGTCCGTAGCCTTTGCCCATTTTTCTTGTAGTGCATACTCATAAATTTGAGTAATAATTGGGGTCTAATATACAATATTTGACCCTCAACAATTAAGTGGGGGCTGCTCCCCTGGGCCATCTTCTAAAGGAACTCCCTCGTCCTCTGCACCTTGCTGTACTCCCTCGTCATCAGGTACCATGGGAGGAATAATCGGATTCGTGTCCTCTAGCTCACCTGAACTAGGCTGATTCTTCTCTGACTTACCAATGTCTTATATACACTGATTTTTAAAGAAAACCACATCTCTGCTCCTGACGAGCTTCCTCTCGATCGGATCCCACAATCTATAACCAAAATTTTCATCACCGTACCCCGAGAACACACACTGCCTGATCTTCATATCTAGCTTGGACCTTTTGTCCTTTGGTACGTGAACGGATGCCCTGCATCCAAACACCCTGAGGTGACTGTACGATGGATCATGTCCAGTCCACACCTTCTCAGGTACTCCATTCAACGGGGCTGATGGAGACCTGTTATCAAATACACCCGCCGTGTGCATTGCTTCTCCCCAGAACGTCTTGGGCAATTTCGCATGGGATAACATGCATCTGATTCTCTTAACAATGGTGCGATTCATTCGCTCAGCTACACCATTATGCTGGGGGGTCTTAGGAACCGTCTGTTCATGCCGTATACCCAGGGACTTGCAGTACTCGTGAAAGTCGCCAATATATTCACCACCATTGTCAGTGCGGATGCACTTCAATGGTCTACCTCTCTCTCTTGACCATAGCATGAAACATTTAAAACACACCAAAGACCTCGTCCTTGGATTTCAAAGCATAAGCCCAAACCCTCCTAGATGCATCATCTCTAAAAGTAACAAAATACAATGCCCCACCCAAGGTTTTTGTCCTCATAGGACCACAAACATCAGAATAAACCAAATCTAATGCATGTACTTTATTAACATGAGAAACAGTTTTAACAAATGAAACTTTATGTTGTTTCCCTGATAAACAATCAAGACAGGTTTTGAGAGGTGTACCTGTCACGTCTGGAAGGAGCCGCTTCTTTGCTAGTACCTGAAGCCCTTTTTCACTCATGTGGCCTAGACACCTGTACCACATGTCAACAGCTGAATCTTCCGCTGTGTTCAACCCACCCTTGCACATACTGACACTTGTCTTGTAAAGGGTGCAACACTTCTTCCCTCGGGCCACAATCAACGAACCTTTGATGAGCTTTCATTGCCCACCAGCAAACTGGCTTTCATAGCCATCATCATCCAGCCTTCTCGTCGACATTAAGTTGAGGTGAAGGTCTGGGATATGCCTCACATCCCTGAGAACTAATGTGCAGCCCACATCAGTTTTCACACAAATATCACCGACTTCCATAATTTTTGATATGCCAGAATTTCCCATCTTCACAGTCCCATAGTCACCTGACTTGTAGCTTGTGAAGGAGTCCCTGTGTGGAGTCGCATGAAAAGAAGCTCCCAAGTCAACCACCCAGTCGGTGTCCTGACTCGAAGCCGTGAGACATACGTCATGATCTGCAGAAAGAATAACTACAACATCGCCATCTGAAGCGACCGCAGTAGAATCTGATTCATCTTCCTTCCCTTTTCCTTTCTTGCCATTTTTCTTACTACGAAATTCATGCTTGTAGTGACCCTTCTTGCCACAATTCCAGCATTCAACATCTTTTCTGTTACTCGACTTGCCTCTTGATTTATCTCGGGCCTTCCCGCCCTTCCTGTTCTTTCCTCTCTCACATTCATATGTCACAAGAGCCTCTTGCTCAGTAGACCCCTGAGACTTCCTCCTTGTCACTTCATTGAAAAGACAGCTAGTCACCTGTTCCATGGATATCTTTCCGTCTGGCGCAGAGTTACTTAGAGACACCACCAATGTCTCCCAACTGTCAGGCAATGAACTAAGCAATAGTAAAGTCTGCAATTCATCATCCAGGACCATCTTCATAGAGGTGAGTTGATTCACTATATTGCTGACCTCATTCATGTGCTCGGCCACAGAACCACCATCTTTGAATTTGGGATTCACAAGTCGCCTTATCAGAAAAATCTTATTACCGGATGTCTTCCTCTCATACAGCCCTTGTAATTTCAGTCATAGGCTAGCGGCTGAGGTTTCTGTAGACACATGGTGGAACACAGAATCATCCAACCATTGTCTAATAAACCCCACCGCCTTTCGGTCCGTCTTCTTCCAATCATCATCAGTCATATCTTTAGATTTTGCTGATATGCCTAAGATTCGAGAATATAGGTCTTTGCAATAAAGCAAGTCCTCCATCTTAGCCTTCCATATGGTCCAGTTAGAACCATTGAGGCTGATCATCCTTGTGCCACCTTCCATAATTCAAAACCAATCCTTACCCGTTCAATGAACCTGGCTTTGATACCACTTTGTTGGGGGCCTTGCACAACCTTAGGATCTAGCCCTCCAGAACAAACCAGAATTATGGATAATAAAGCAATGCAAATAATCAATGCATCAATCACACACCACACAAGAGAATTTTTACGTGAAAAACCCTCAAAGAGGTAAAAACCACGGGACCTCGTCCAGATCAACAATCCACTATGAAGTAGAACGTTACAATCTTCTTCACTCACGCTAAGGAGTGGATAAACAATAAGAAAAATAGAGAAAACTAGAGAGATCTCACCGATTATGAGGACATAGAAGCGCTGAGATATAGATTGCACAGTCGAGAACCTCCACGAGCAGAACCTCTCTTCTATAAGCTTCCTCTCTCTCTTCTCTCTTCTCCCTCTTTCTCCCTTGATAGCCCTAAACCCTTTAGCAAATCCCTTATAAAGCTTAGGAAACCCTCTTGTTGTTTTTCTCATCAACCAACATACCCTAGAAAACCCTAGGGACCCTTTTTTATAGTTTTAGGAAACTCCTTTCCGCATCCTAGTTGTGAAAGGACTTGTGCATCCCAGTTGCGAAAGGACTTGCGCATCCCAGTTGCGAAAGGACGACAGGTCAAAAAAACCCATCACCAATCACCATTGTATTCTTGTGGTGTGGTCCACTTGAGATATAGACATGTTTCATTTAGAAATAGACAAACAACATGGATAAAACACATACATCATGGTGTGGGTCCACAAAGCACTATCCAATAGCTACCTCACTTCTTGCAGCGTCGAGGAGCTGCCCATCCGGTTTTTCAGCTTGTTCAAGGAAGTTATCTCTTATCATGTGGGGCGCACCGTGATGAATGTATCATATATCCATGTCATCCCCACGTCATCCGTCCAAATTTTTTAGATCATTTAAGGAAGTATCCCAAGTCTTAAGTAGATCCAGACCTCTAGCGGACCATCTTAGTGGAAAAGGTGATGAATAACCATTTAAAAGCTTTCACCAAGCCACAAAATTTTTGGTTCTAGCTAATTTTGCTATTTCCTTTGATCCAAGTCTGGTTGACTTTATCAATATTGGACGGTGAATAAACATTATGGATCCGCTTACCGTGAGCCCACATAAGTTTTTAAGGGTGAGCATTCAATCATCACTATTTCTTATGGTGTAGGCCACCTGAGATTTGAATCTCCCTCTTTTTTTTTTTTTTTTTTTTGGCTCATGATTTAAGCAATGACCAAGTCATAGGAAACCGTGGTGATTGGCCATTAATGGGCCATAAAAGTTTTAGATCAAGCTGATATATTTTTTAACCTTCATCCAAGGCTTCGGTGACCTTCTCAACAGATTGGATTGAAAGTAAATACTACGGAAACATTAACTTCTGCCCTAGGAAGTCGTCCACCTGATAATTGGATCCGCTTTAATTTTTGGATAATACACTGAAATAATCTGTAAAAACGGATGAACCGGGTGGATACAGGATGCACACATCATGGTGGGCGACAGGATAAGGACCTAATCTCCTCCAGCCAATACCACCGACATAGTGGTGTGTTGACGTCACCAAATTCTGTGGGCTCAATTATAATGTATTTATTATAACCACGTTGTCCATCCATTTGGGGAGATCATGCCAGAGCATCAGTTCAAAAATAAGTCATATCCAAAGCTCAAGTAGACCACACCACAAAAAGTGTAGAGAATGATTTCTAGTGTTCAAACATTCCCAATGCCCGCCATGATGTTTATTCAAGCCTTAACACTCTCTCAAAATGTACGGACAGTTTCGATATAACATATACATCATGGTGGCCCCAGCGAACTTCGTAACGTCAACGCACCACCCGCGGTTTTTTCCTCAACAAGCTTCCTGACAACGGTAACTGGCTACAATAAATGTCAGTTGCGTTTTTTCTTTTACCAAACTTTGCTAATAGGTTTTTTTTTCTTTTTTTTTCTTTTTTTTTTATATCAAAATTACAAAATGTCCATTTCATAAGTAACGAGTGGTGGCCCTGTGGGCATGGCCTACTTGAAATTTGGCTTGGAGTGATTTTTATTCATTGAGGAGAACCTCATAATACAAACATGATGGAGGGATTGGATTTCATGTAACAACCAAGACAAGTACATGCAATAAATGGCTCTCTAGGTTATGCTTAACCTTAATGTAGAGCGGGTCGTGGACAATTTCATGGCCAAAATGGACTAGAAAAGGCCCAGTCGACGACAAAAGTGATCCGGACCGTCGGACCTTAGATCGGGCATATCTCACAATCCGGAAAGAGTTATCGGGCGTAAAATATATGATTTTGGGATAGAAGGAGCTACTTCAGCGAACCAACCCTGCTACGCCGGGTTGCGCAACCCGGAATTGTGAAATACCCTTGGATCGACGGTCAGTTTCCTATTTTAATTTCATTTTTTACTATAATAGTAAGTTTTAGTTTGATATACTCTTCATCCATCGGGCTTTAAGAGTTGCATCCAACGTGAAAAGAGCTTAGAATAATTAGGACAACAGTTTGGTGAAGCCAAATAGGACACTTACTATTTTTGGCCGAAAACCTTATGCACTAGTAGACATCACGACGGTCTACAAATAGTAAGTTTACTATTTATAGTAAGTCGCGGATTCTAGGATTTAGTTGTAGTTTGATTATGATTTCTTTCCCATTGCTTGGTACCCCTATTTAAAGGGTTGTGAACTTGTTTTATTAATTAATAATCAATTTCAATTTATTTCTATTTTCTACTTTCTTTTCTCGTGGATTCAAGAAGTCTCTCTGAAGAGTCCAGAGAAGCTCCGTGAATTTGGAGTAGTTGTCCTCTTAAGGAAGACGGTGATCGACCTCATCACGTTCTTCCCTGCGTCAAACCTACAAGTGCGTGTAGTGGATCCGGCCTCCAGGAAGATTTAGCAGAAGCATACTTTGAACCATTGTACAACCGCAAGGGTTTCGTCACCAATGTAACGTATGATCAGTTTCACACTTGGAAAAATCAGCCGTCCACTGAGCTTGCCCCAATATGGACAGACACCGTATCAACAATATTTCCTTGAAAGATGCTGTGAAAAATAAATAAATGCCACTTCTCTTTATAATTAGGGTAGTTTATAAATGGTTGGGATTTACCAATCAGTGTGCTTTCTTTTATCATGTATCGGGGTTAAAGAAACACACCAGATGGAAAGTCCGGATTCACCATCTGTACAATCTCATGGACCAAGAATGGTTCGCCGCACAACAAAACTGACAGATTGTCTCTTCTTTTTTTTTCAATAATTTCTCGTGTTAAAGTAAATGCGCACTCTGGGTTCCATCATTTAAGCACTCAAGGCAATGCCACGTGCTTAACAATGTTAATCCAAAGAATTTAGACTTTAAGCACAAGTGAGAAAAGGATGGGACTTAAATTCCGCAGCCATCGTTATTGAATTCGTCCATTCCAAAGTGGTGTGTACGTGGAAAGAGAAGTTACAGATAAGCTGGAATCGATGCAAAGAGAGAATCAAGATATAAAAAACATTTATGATATGTAAGTTATTCGAACTAGCTTAATTGGTACACTTTTGCATGTACAGCTGTGTACATCTCTACCCTCTAACACCCGAAGTTGGAGCAGTCCCGTGAAGTCAAGTAGGTAGCTTTACAGTTGAAGATAGCCTGGGCCATTCATTTTGGGCATGGGAACAATCTCTGGGCTGAGTTCATGAAAGCAAAATACCCGGTAGATATGCTCCCCGTTTCGCCCAACATGTGGAGCTGCTCAAGGACTTCTCCTATCTGGAAGCGAATGGTGCATCTTTTCCCTGTGTTGGACAGACTCACTCAATAGGCGGTGGGCCGAGGAAATATCAACATGTGGAGCTGTAATTGGTCAGGGCTAGGGTGTTTGGACTCACTTCCTTCCATTCTCATTCCTCAGGATCAGCGTTCTTTGCGGGTGTCTGATTTTATTGATAATGACGGGCTACTTCCGTCCCCCCAACGGCCCTCCTAGACTGGGTCTCGGCGTACATTATTCAAGAGGGCTTCTGCACTTTTGAATTGAAAGATGGCCCGATCCGGCCGTTAGACGCAGCTGGGAAGTTCACGGTTAAATCAACTTGGGATGTTGATAGAGTGCGCGGATTGAAGAAAGACTGGGCACGGAGGGTCTGGCATCCAAAGATTCCCCCAAGGGTCTCAATTTTCATGTGGAAGCTACTTCACGGGACCCTTCCTGTGGATGAAAGAATTTAGAACAAAGGCATTTCCCTTGCCTCGAAGTGTGTTTGTTGTGCAGATGATCCAGGAGCTTCCCCCTGTTCGGAATCCCTGACACACCTCTTTCTCTCGGGTTGCCTGGCCTCGAAAGTCTGGAACTGGATTGCCAGACTTCATTGGTGGTGGTTTAGACCCCTCCCTTTCAAAAGAATCTCGATCCGCCTCTGTTTAATTCCTGCTTTGGGCCTGTGGGAAATCTGGAAAGCCAGAAATGGTGCACATGCAGATGGCACTCCTATCTCAACAACGCAGGTGCTGGCGAAAAAAAAATGGTGGATGGAGTCACTGTTTCTTAAGGCCAAGACGTCTAGCCAGCCCCCTGTGCATGTCCCAACATGCCCTGGTCAGTTCAGATCTTCTTCCTTCTCTGCCCCCTCTCCAATTGCTGAAGTGGTCTATTGGTTCCGTCCCCCAATGGGCTGGCATAAACTCAATGTCGATGGATCCGCTTTGTCCAACCCGGGCCCAGTGGGCGGGAGAGGCATTTGCAGGGACTCCCAAGCCAATATGATATTTGCCTTCTCTAGGGGATACGAGAGTGCTTCCAACAACTTGGCCGAGCTTCATGCAGTTTATGACGGGATGAAGATGTGTATTTCATCTGGTATGGAGAGAGTAATAATAGAATCAGATTCCAAGTAGTGGACTGTCTATCTGGGAATTCCGCGTTCTCTTGGAAGTGGCACTACTAGGTGACCAGAATTAGGGGGTTATGCAGCAGGGGAATATTCAGATTCAACCTTACTCCCAGAGAAGTAAACGGGACTGCAGATGGGTTGGCGAAAGTGGGGAGCTCTTCTCAATCTGACTGGCTGTATCGGGATGTCCCCCATCTCCCTCAATTGATCAAGGGTAGCTTCCTTTTGGACAAAATTGGATTAGGATT
>JAJHSJ010000002.1:6703161-6784852 GCA_021015155.1 Magnolia officinalis
ACATTGCAGCTATACTCCGATGGCCTGTGACCCTATGGCTTAGTGGTAGACTCACAAGAGTTTCAACAAGAAGGTCATAGGTTTGAGCACCCATTGTGGCGTGAGTGGGCGTGTATGTGGGGTGTGTGAGTGCATGTGAAAAATAAATAAATAAATAAATAAAATAAATAAAAACTCCCTAAACGTTGATGAAGCCAAATCCAACTTGATTTTAGTTGAGAGGAACGGGTTTTAATTATCCCCGACTGATTCTCATTATGGCCGTCAAATGAGATTCCCACCAACTAATTACGGCTAATTTAAAGAGTTAATATTAGTAAAAAATTGAGAAGGTCTTGAGTCCAACGCAGTTGGATTGTAAGTTACAGTGCACCCACTGGATAACTTCCGAAGTTTCATGTGTTTGCAACATCCAATGTGTCCAGTAAGTTGGCCTCTTCATTAGAATCACCTTGTGCAAAAATCTTCCATATCCACTCATCGAGTGGACCACACATGTAGTTTTCTATTTGTCAATGGCTATACATTGTTTTCATGGTGTGATACACCTGATGAATAGATAGGGTTGATTTTTGCACCAGGCGATCCTCGTGTTGGTGCCAACCTATTGGAAGGGTTGCATTTGGAAGTTATCCACTGGGTGGACCATACATTATGGTCCAACTGGTAGGACTTGAGACAACCTCCAAAAAATGGGTCTTGATTACAGTAGTTCCCACAAAAAAAAATGAACAGTGGATTGCAGGACAGCCTACTGAAATCCAGCAATCCTGCCCATACTAATTTTATCGCTCTAATTCTATAATCAAATGGGTGAATAAAAAAGTTTTTTTCACATCAAATTCTTGCTCTAGAAGCCTTCAAAATACAGACTCCTCTTTCCTATGCGACTCCTTCAGTAAAACAGGAAACTAGACTAGGGTTTACCCATCCATCAAACTCTCCAAGTAAATACTCTACATAAACTATCTACTGCAACCAATAGTAGCTGTGTGTATAGAGATGCACAAAGATTGAACCTGAGTTTCTATGGTCCATTGATGACGACAGAAAGCTGTTAATGACTGACTGAGCCACACCGTGTTCATCTCTTTGTTGGCTTGCATCCACCTATGTCATCTATTTTCTTCACCCAGATTAATGCTTTTGACCCTTGTGAGTGAAAGATGAGAGCCACGAGAAGCTGGAATCACTTCCTTTCAGACAACAGACACCAGTTGCTCTTCCAAAGCATCATACACAAGAATCTGCCAAAAGGAATAGCCGGTTTCACCATGAAGGGAAATAGAATTTGGAAGCTGAAGGGAGGGGTATTTGAGCAACCCATCTGATTAACTGGAGACATGGTCTAAGATGAAAAGTTGGCCTGAAAAGAACACGTGAATTTACCAAATGAATCTCACTTTTTAAACATTCAATGATCATATTTTGTATTTGATAGAGAGGGGAACAAATCCCAAAACAATCTAAGTCAAGTGATAGTCAAATGGGGAAAATAAACAATTAATAACAGGAGGTATTATATGATGGATGCTTTTGGTTATGAGATGACCCAAAAACCATCTCCAACAATTTCAACATTAGCAACCTTCTAACAATGCACAGTTGAATTTTCCAAATGTATGCAAAATAGAAGCTAAATGTACTTTATCGATGAAAAACACCATACCAATAACGCATGGGGGTTGCATCGAATGAATCCAAACAGCATGGGGTTTCTCGGATTCCTTTTCTGGAGTGAAGCTTCACTTTCTGAGCAGTATTTCCCAATTAGTTGCTACAGATACATAGAAATTAACTCTTCATCTTTGCATTTTCTAATACCAATCTTCATTACTGTATCCAATGAACAAGGTAAAACATCACAGCAGTGCCGTCTTGGGGCCTGCAACTGGAAGAAAAAAGAAATAATATGAGAATGCTCTTTTGCATTCCTCAGAAATAGTTCATGGAAAGTCAAGAAATAATGCAAAACCAATACTTGAGAAAATTTAGGAACATGAAATGAGATCAATACAAACACCATATACTAAAAGTGGTACCTGTCTAGCGTCAAGATCAAGCTTCTGAGAAAAAACTTCAATGTGTTCTGCTGAAACCTTGCTCAGCTGGCAATTTCCCTCAACATGTCTCTTGTAGTTGCTTCGAATCCCATCTTTATCGGAAAACATGCTTTCTAGAAAGTATCTGGCAGGTCTCCTACATGGGTCTCTGGGAAATTCCCTTGTATTAAACATATACTGACTTAAAGAAATATTTCGACTTCTCCTCCACGGCATGAATGTCTGCTGCAAAGGAAGAAGGTCCGGAAGAAGATGATTGCCTTCATACACCTGAACAGCATAACCCCATGAAATGGAAATTGTCTGTGAATTCAAACGGTCATAACAAACAGTTTGCTGCAAAATCCTGCCTGGATCAACTTTTACTGC
Organism: Magnolia officinalis; assembly: GCA_021015155.1. Lineage (NCBI taxonomy): Eukaryota > Viridiplantae > Streptophyta > Magnoliopsida > Magnoliales > Magnoliaceae > Magnolia > Magnolia officinalis. Next base: position 6,705,594 of record JAJHSJ010000002.1, read on the forward strand.
TTCAAATAGATGTTCCAGAGCCTGTACACGGGTCATGTTGGGAAAGATCGGTTCCACATAGTCTAAATGATGTAGAGATACCAAAGGTGTTAATGGATGAGCGGACAACATTCCAAACAAGTCTCCACGGATATCAACCTGATAAATGAAGCAAAAAAAGCTCAGCGTTCAAGTAAAATAGCTGAAGTTGTAAGAGCACGGTGCTTTCAAATTTCGAATTTTGCAGTATGATTAAGAAAAACTGGCTTGGGTGAATGGAGAAACACAAGAAGGTATAGAAACCCAATGAGTCGGCTCAAAACACAGGGCCCATTCAGCTCAACTCGGGTCAAGACTCCAATAATATTCTCTTTGAAACTAGATTTTCAATTCACTCTGCTCAACTAGATTTTCAATTCACTCTGCTCAACACTTAGCAAGGCCTGATCAGTAACCCAGACATGGCCTCATTCGAAAGATACAAAAGACTGGATCAAGTCCACTCCACTGGAAACTAATTCTAGCATGAGTTGACTCTCAAGCTCTCCAGGGCATTACTTCATCAATCTGGATAAGCTGCTGATAGAGCCCCACCTCACATTGCCAATGGCCCCAAAAATAGCTCTGATCGGAACCCTAATTCCCAACCATCTGATCAAGACAATGCAAATTAAAGGCCAAGAAAGTTATCAAGATCCACATTCAATAGCCAAAGTCCATTCATCAGTCAACCAAAACCAACCCATTGATGGAATAGCTACTGGGGTCTTCCAATTGGAGCAAGTTTTGGTCATTGGTAGATGATAGTCCAATGTGGGGCCCACTACGAAAACAATCCAGATCAATCATCAAAGCATCTACTGTCCAAAACATAAAATTTAAAACAGATATTGTGAAGCCTAGAAGCTGTTTTGAATCAATCCATTAAAAATAAAGAATTTGCTACTTGTCAAAATTTACTAATTATCAAAACTGCAGAAATTACTCAAAATACAGTAAAAAGAAGTTGAATGATTCTGTGCAACAAATCTCCTTGAGAAAACGGTATAGCCCTTTTGTGATTGAGGCATTTCTGCAGGCGCAATACCAGCAGTTCCTCAGGTGGGACCCACCAAGGATCAGCCAAAGCCCAAAAACCACTTGATCTTACTCATATGACAAGAATACTTTTTCCCCTTGAATGTAAATGGTTCCCATTAACAATAATAATAATAATAATAAACCCCAATTAATCAATTGCCATGATCGAGTGATAGTTAACCATCCAAAAGCAATAAATGTGATCCCAAATTAGATTGCCGTATGTTCTTAACCGTCCATTTAACACTACCAATAAGACAATTGGGAACATTCAATTAGAGCAGTGTCTGCGCTACGATCAATTCAATGGGGATTGCATCCACCTCGTGCCTGCGGGTGAACCCGATGATCACAAGCTTCCGCACAAAAGCTCAACTGAACAACTGCTGATACTACAATTCCAAAACAGATAAAGAAAAGAAAATTAAATTAAAGTACCTGATGAAACCCTAACTCCCTAGTCAATCCCACTCCAAGCTCTGCCAAACACGCAAAGATCCTCGCATCGCTTCCATAAACATGCGAATACCGAACCAGACACGAATCAAGAACCCTCGCTAAAACCCTTGCCAGTGGATAACTCACAGCAAACCCTCCGCCACCAAATGCCATCCCGAATGAATTCTTCAAATTCTGCTCAAGACCCTCCGAATTCCCCCCGACGTAATACCAACCCTCCCAATCATACTTCCCCAGCGTCACCGCAAGATTCTCCGGAAAGAACACCGTATCGTCGTCACCGAGCACGATCCACCGCACATCCGGCAGATCGAGGGCCACGATCTCCGACACGATCCGGGCAACCCTAATCGCGGACCGGAGGCCGCGGGGGAAGGTGTACGGAAAACGGGAAGTATCTTCTGAGATACAAATGGGAGGGAGACTGCTGTCATTATAACTATTGGAAGGGGTAGTTTTGGAACTGGCGTTGTAGGGATACGTATTTGGCGGGATACGGTCAAGGAATACGTATGCGCGGATGGATTGGGGGTTGTACCAGAGACGTACGTAGTGGGACCGGGTGGGCCAGGATTTAGCAGAGGAGGCGATGCCAAAGATGATGTGATGGAGGGTAGTAGGGGTAGATGTATTTTGGAGGGTATACGGTGGGATACGGTGTGTATGTAGGAGCGTAGAGAAACTGTATGGAGAGAGGAAGAGATAAAGGAGGCAGATGGAACAGGAGAGGAAGAGGAAAGAGGGAGTTATGAGGGTTTTGCAGGGGTTGATTGGAGAAATTGGCATTTTTCGGGGTGGGAGATTGAAAGGAGAAGAGGGTAAAATGGGAAAAGAATTTGAGAAGGGTAAAGAAAGAATCGGGAGATATCACATACAGTGGCTGTACATGAACTTTCAAGTACATCTGTTCTTTTCTATCATCTTGTCGAGTTTATAGAATAAAAGTCCCGCGGAAATGATGGTCCACATCACCATTATTATCCCTTGCCATAAAACTTGGTGTGCTTCTAGAAAAACTCTGTGGGCCCCACCATGATGTATGTGTTTTATCAAGCCGTTCATCCATTTATTTCCACTCATTTTAGAACATGAGCGATAAAACTACATAGATCGAAATCACATGTGGACCACACCATAAGAAATAGTAGTGTTTGAATGCCCACCGTTAAAAACTTCCTAAGACCCACTATAATATTTATTTGCCATCCAACCTATTCATTAGCTTGCATAGACATCGATGAAGGGAAAACACCCATATCAGATTGATACAACACTTTAGAAGTCCAGAAGAAATTTCTAACGGTGGGCATGCAATCACCACTGTTTCCTGTTGTGTGGTCCACTCGAAATTTGGATCTACTCAATTTTTTTAATTCATACGTTAAAATAATCTTACAAACTGAATGGACGGAGTGGATAGAACACATACATCATCGTCAGACCCACAGATTTTCCAACAGCACATAGTACCGAAGAATGAGTACATGAGCGGCGGGTCACACTGTCAAAATCCGCTTACAGCCGATGGTGTTACAGTGTACTGGTAAGCAAGCAGATCAACAGGATTTTTACACTAGATGATCAAAAGGTGGGGGTTGTAGGATGATCTTAACCGTTATTTACTGCCTTCAGATGGACGGCTAGGAAGGAAAACTGAAAAGTTAAAAAGGTCGAGGTTCGAACATGTCTTCGATATGGGAATCTTTGGGGCATGTGTTACCGACCGAATTTTAGAAGAAATCGAGGGGATGTGACTTAGACCGAACGTTTGGAGAGTTTTTGGGGCCTCCCCCAACGGAGTGGAAACGGTGAGGCCGTAGTGACGTGGCCTTACATCACCTTCGTCCATCTGCTTTATTAGATCATTTCAGGTGATGATTCCAAAAACGGATTAGATACGAATATCAGGTGGACCACACGACTGGAAACAGTAGTGATTTACAGTTGAAAACTTCTTGTGGGCTACAAAATAATAATAATAATAATAATAATAATAATAATAATAAAACGTAGTCCACAAATGAATTGACCAGTCAATTATTTATTGTTTGTGCATATGAACAGTTCGATTGGAACCTCTGCTACCTCCGCTTGTTCTATAGAAAATTTCAGATTCACCCTTCAGTCGTTGTCATGTTTTGCACGATTTCAACTGGAGACTCATTTTGGCGGAGAAATGTTGGTTTTTTCGATCAATCAAAATGTGTTTTGTTTCTAATTGCATACGAAGGTATATAAATTTTCTTTTAATCTTGATTAGGGTATGAGTAAAATGAGGTTTGAAGTCTAGAACAAATTCTCTAGAATTTTAAAGAGAAAAGTAGAGTTTTAATCCGTAAGTTGTTGCATCTCTTGTATTCTTTTATCATGGTAGGTTATTTGTCACTTTATATCATGAAATTTTTCTGCATGAATTTTTTACCTAAAATTTGAGTATTTCCTTCATGTGCTTTGGTATTTTTTATTACTTGTTTCATTCATATTTAATTATTTGTTTTTACTTTTATTAAATTGTATATGTTCTCAACACATGCTTGCCTACCAAATTAACATGTGTGGTAACAATATATTTATCAATGAGGCACACTGAAAATTGGTACCCATCAACATAGCAATGTAAACCACCACACGATTTACTCCGTGAACGAGATGCATAGTATTTGTTTGGCATATTCAACCTGAAATAGGTCATGTCCCAAAACTCCGTGACTTTTAATGTGGACCGTTGTGCTCTGCGGACCTTTGCTCGTTTTTTGTGGTTTGATTTGAAAAGGCAGCTCTTAATCCCACCGAGCAATCACTAGTGGTATATACAGTGGCAGTTCTTTGAAGTAAGATATGATGTGCTCATTAAATATGAGAGTGAGATTTGGGCTAAAAATAAAGTAAGAGCATCGAAAAGTAAAATTTATTATTTAATATATTCATCATGGAAATAATAATTAAATAATCATTACAATTCTTGATTTTCATGACATAGATTTCTCATGAGCAAGTAATCTAACCAACTCTAAGTGAAGACCGTTGATTGGAATATGAAGTACTCAGGCAAAATGTCCCCGGCAATGGCGGCATCACTGCAAGCAACGATTTGTTGTGCATAATACTAGCTGTTGCGAAGGTGTGGCATATTATAGAAAGAAAGAGGAGGAGAAAGAGAAGAAGAAGATCATCATCTTCCTCGAGTGATTAAAACCTTAAATCCATGAAAAAATAAGATAGAAAATTTAAATATTTTATTAAATAATGTGTATATGATTCTCAACATTATTAGAATCAATTTCTAATAAAAAAAATGGAATTTTAAAACTCTAAAAATAAAGAGATAAAACAGAATTTCAAATTATTAAAAAAAATAATTTTCTGAAAATCATAGTTTTAAATAGGAAGTGTGTGTTTTCTCATAAAACGAACAGACATTCGGTCGACCCTTGATGGCGCATACCATGTTGATACTTGAAAGTCATGGTCAATTTACATTTCACACTTCAAACGGCAATCTCTCCCTATTTGAAATGAATATTTTTGAACCCGATGTGTTTAGGGGCCAGTGATGTCATGCCCTACGTCCGACTAGGCTTGGATTTGATGTACTACTTGTGCTTCTATTTGGTACTTTTTTAGTCCAACCATATTAGGAATGTATATGTGTCACATCCTTCATCAAGTACTCATCTTAATTAGAATCATTATTTTAGGTAGTTTGGGTTTGCACACACATATGCCATGTTTATGAATGTGTACATACTTCTACTTTCTCCTAGTGTAACCTAGCTAGCATAATTATTTCTCTCTTTTACCATTCATATCTTCTCTTTATGTTTAGGCTACATTTCTAAAATCCATTTTAAACAAAGTGGTTTGCTAGTTCCAAACATATGTGAAAGCCAATCTATTTACACATTACATATGTTCTTCTATTTTCTTAATTTAGTAAAGTTATTAGATTCTCATGTTTCTTAATTGTAATATAAATTATTTTATACATGAAAATTAATAAAAATTCAATTCTTTATACATGAGAATAAGTGATTGTGACAATTGGGGCATCTGATCACCATTGTTAATCAGCATCTATAAGATATATTCAATTGTTAAATCTTGGAAATTAAATCTATCCCATGGTTTGATTTTTTGCAAGGTTAAGTACTTTTTTCTAACTAATCCATCTCATCTTCAAGATTTGTTTTTCATCAACTGAAAATATTAGGATCCACCACCGGATATAATAAAATCTTGATCTGGATTTATGTCACGCCCCGAAATTCAAGTATAGAGTGTGCACCCTTAGACCTGAGTTTCGAGTCATAACTCGTACACTGTGTACTTAACTCATTCTATTATATGATTATTTAGAGACAAAAATAATATTCATTTTACATTCCAACTAGAATCATTCACACAAAATGATTTAAGCACCAACGTCCATGCATTCTCAACACCCATAAACATTTAATCAATATAAATTACGTATCATTTATCTGTCAATATAGCTTACCAATGAATACTTGTTACATACGTAGAAATTTTTAATCAAATAAAATCAATCAAATGCTTAAAATTATACAATTAACACCATCATTCATTATATATGAATCGGACCATCCTAACAAGTAAAATTCTAATTAAATCATTAGAAACAGTCTAAATGCGATCAATTCCTCTTCTGATAGGTACGGCTACGTTTCATGTATGTCATACACCAGTTCAACCATAAATTCTTGTTCCTACACCAACTCATCAGCTAATTCTCATCTGTACATTTTTCCATCAATAAAAATGTAAGCTAGTCAGGCTTAGTGAAAAACTCATTATAATTCATGCTTATTGAAATTAAGATATAATAGAAATAAATTATGCACAATGATATGGATGCAAATGATCATGTATGAATGCATCAGATGAATAATTGTTCATCTACTTGAGTTGGAGATCGTCAAACTGCATTCACCCGATGGGTAGGCTTTCACCTTCTGGTAGGCTTAAAGATAGCTCGCATTTGTAATGATTTACAAAGATCGACATTTCTTCCAATGAGGGTCCCCAGAATCGACAATACGATGTGTTTGTATGATGGATGATATATAAATGTATTATTTTCATAACTTCATAGATACTTATCTTAATCGAAATATTCATATGTGAATTCAATGTACAATTACCTTAATTCATGCAATTTGATATAGATTAGTATGTGCTTTGCCATAACATACATTCATAGTAATTAAATCAATAATATTATAATAAAACCCTCCAATTAGTGCATCAATCAATCAAACCACCACAAACAATTTTTGAATTCCAATGAATATGAGGCACGATGTGGATTATTCACCTGGGTCTAGCAGTGAAGAATCTACAAGATGATCAGATTGATTTAAATTCAGCATTCTAACAATTATATACACCACATTATTGTTTAATTCAATTTCATCACACAGTGGGGCTCACCTTTGATTAATCATCTTAGGTGACTCATCAAACCCTAAACAAATTATACATTTTAATAAGTTCCTGATCGAAGATTAATTTAATATAGTTGAAGTTTTTCCTTTATTCTTAGATTAAGAGATTATTTATGTCTTTTAATCATATTCAAATTGTTCATTGGCTTCCACTTGATCGATTTAAGAAAAAAGCTAATAAATTATCCAGATATAGGCCGTCTAAGATCCACATTTCTCTGAAGATCATATTAATAATAACCATTTTTACGATCATTGTAGTCTACCAGACAATCTGATCCATAACAACTCTTGATGTCAAGATAGATTTATTCCATAATGTATATGAATGGTATGGATTATATCTGATATGTCAAATCACCCATCTTAGAATCAAATATACAAATTAATATGTACAATTAGATTTAACTAGTGTGGCTCGTCCAATGGTCGAATCAATCTGGAAGTTAGGGCCCTTATATATTTTAGCCTTAGAGGTCGTATGATCCATATATATCTGACTTGGCACAATCAGATGCGCACAAATCAATCTCTGCGACAAGAAACTTCGCATGAAATCTTAGCTTTATATCATATTTACAACATATCTACCCACAGATCAATATAATAAATGTGTGGCCCATATCATTCATTGCATAGATCAAGACAAAAATAACTTGAATGCATAAAAAGAAGCTTAAAGACTTATTAGATCTGGGCTATCTAAGCTCCTTCCTCCTTTTCTCTTTCTATATTTTTTTTCTTTTCCCATAGGGCTTTCTATGAGAGAAGCTCTCTCCAACTCTTTAAGAAGAGAGGAGAGCACCAGATCAGGAAGGATCTCAACCGGGTGAGCTCATCCTAACTTCTTTAAATTTAAATTATTATTATTATTATTATATTTAATTACACGGTATGGATCTCAGGACATCGAATGGATTAGGGATGAATGGTCGAAGTTGATGAAGTTTATATGATTGAGACATGTTAAATGTATGGTTAGATGATTAAGTGCCTTGGTGAGCTTAGATGAAAAGTTAGTGTTTACTTTGGATGATATAGATTTGAAGGTGGAAATGATTTCCTAATTATTGAATTAAAAGAGGAATTGTTGGAAATGAGACTTGTTAAGTAGGCAATCTAGATTTGATTTGGGAGGATCTCAAAGATTGAGAAGGTTTTCAAAACGGAAGCGAGAAAGAGGTGGAGATGAATTTAGTTTCATATCTAGGCTTGGTTAGCTGATCGCGCCAATTTTGACCTGAAGTAGAAACTATGTGGGGTCCATATTGATGTTTATGATAAATCCACTCCGATCATCAATTTTGTCATGTGTATTTAGCCACAGACCCTAATATGTAATAAATCCAAATCTTAGGCATGTTGTACATCATTGTGCAATGCCTACAGTTGAAACCCTTCTTTCTTATCTATCGGTTTTCTTTCTTTGTTTTTTTTTTTTTTTTGTTTTTTTTTTTTTTATTTTCTTTGTCTACCACCTTCCTTCACACATGTGTGTGCACACGTGTGAGGAATAGGAACAATAAGTGACTTGTGGGGTGAAATGTCAAGTCATTTCCTACTTTTATCTCTTTAGATAATATAATATATTATATTATTATATACAATTTTCCTATTCCTTTATTTTTTAACAAAAATCATCAATTGCTCATAACTGACGTTAGAACCATCTATTCGTGGTGAAATTTCACCATGGCTCGCTCATTTGCATACCCTATAGACTAAGTTTGGGCCTTGACGACCAAGATACCTATTTAATGGCTTACACCTCTCTATAACTCAAAACAACGTGTATCGACATCCTATGTAAAAATTAACTGGTAGTTGATATATACCCTATGATATTCCTTATGAACGGTTCATTTAAGCATTTGAATGGCCCAGTTGGCAAATCAAATGTGATGGACAAGCAATTGATGGTATAAATTTTAAGTAATTGGATGGTTAGGAAATTAATCATGCTTATCGATTATTGTATGGTCAATTTCACAAACAGATACATACAAAGTGATTTTTAGATGTAGTCTATGTTATAAATATATACCATTAGATTTAAGTAATTGATTCACGGGTGTAAAATGCTTAGATCATAGTTTTGACGGTAAGTTAAGCATATTTATAAGTGCAGAACAAGATGAACGGATTCAAATCTTAATATGATGTGTGAATGAGTGTATATGAAGATCTGGTAGTTAATTTACTTTAATCGAGTGGTCCAAATTCAAACTGGGTGATTAGATATCTTTATCTGATGGTGTTAGGTTATATCAACGGTTAGTTGGTGAAACGGGTAATAATACTAATGTATTTGATGGTCCGTCCTATTAATCAACGATCAACTAACTTAATCTATGGATGGAAAATACTCACTAAGGTTTAGATTCAAGCTAAACTACAAATAGATGGTTAAAATTAACTGATTTACAAGTATACAGTTGAACAAGTGTAATCGTACATACTTACATATGGGTAAATTCTTACAATTTAAGTATTTAACAAGCTATCAATGTGATATATTCACTATTGAGTCTAGTTATGACTTAAACAGTTAGGTCAAATGCATGTATGCAATAGGCTATCAAATCTTGGGAGACTGTGGAAGCACTCAGAGTAAAATCAAAAGAATTAATTTAATCGCACCAAGCAAACACAAAGAGCACACAGAGACTTTAATATGGAAAAACCCTTGTGGGAAAAAAAACCATGGCACAAAGTGATAGATAATTACTATGAAAGCAGAAATTACAAAGGAAGAGAGTTCACCCAATTCGAACAACCTCGAATCTCACCCTTGCTACACCCTTAAAATCCTAGAATAAATTGAAAACCCTTGGAATACCTCTCAATCCCGTTCACAACCATATATATAATTTATAAAAGAATCCCAAACGAAAAAATAAACTTTGTGAAAATCTGCGTGGAATCTGTCGATGGTTGTTGAGACTCAAATATTGCATATTTTTCCCCACTTATATATTGGTTTTATGAACATGATAATGCTTAATGGTATATTTTATACATGTTTGTGTTGCAAGGTGAGTTTAAGAGCTTAGATTGAAAAGAATGTTAAAAGTATGGATTTGATACTCAAGAATCACCAAGGTAAATAATGGGACTTGGAAACCAAGATTGAAGATTTCAAGACTCTAAGAGTTAAGAAAACCAAGTGAAAAAGGAATGAGGTGCAAAAATTCGCAGGATCTGAGCTTAGATGACATCGAAGCCAGTCTTCGATGACATCGAAGGAGTCTTAGATGACATCGAAGAATTACAGGAAAATCAAGTTTGGTTGATGGACAGATTGGATGCAGTCTTCGATGATATCGAAGGAGTCTTAGATGACATCGAAGAATTACAGGAAAATCAAGTTTGGTTGATGGACAAATTGAATGTAGTCTTCGATGACATCGAATGAGTCTTATATGACATCGAACTAGGTTCGATGTCATCGAAGGGTTTACGCAGAGCCTATACAGAGTGAAAAAATTTGAGGCGGTATCCGGATTTTTCAAACCAGTTTGAAAGATGGAGTTCCCCACTTATAAATAAGGCTTCCCAAGGCATTCCTAAGCATCATTCAGAGCATTTAAGGGCAAGATCTAGATTTTTTTCTACGGTTTTTAGATATTTATAAGTTCTTTTTAGATCTTTCTTTATTTATTTTCTTGCTTTCTTATTGCTTTTTTTTTTGCAATTTAGTTATATTTTTTTAGTTCCCTCTAGCCCAAGCTAAAAGAGAAGCACATTGGTTTAATGATTTCATAATTTATAATGATTAATTATTTTTAATGATGAGATGAATGGTGTATGCATGTTATCAATCATCTAGGTTTTTTGTCCTCATGTGAGATCCATATGTTTTTATCATGTGAGATCCATATTGGTGGATAGGCTTAACCTGTATCAATTAGATTTCTTAGATGGGAGATGTTTTCAACCTGCTACATTTCTTTAATTCATTATCTCATGGATATTGAATGTCTATAATCACTGGTGCTTGAGAATATAAATTAATGGTGCTAATCCATGATTTTTTAATCTTTTATATCATTTATTAAAATATTTAAACTAATTTATTTTTCGATTAGATCAACCATGGTGCTTGGATCCTAGTTGTATTATCAAAGTCATCATCATTTATTGATCATTAACCTATGTGTGGAACTTTGAAGCTTGGGTGTTGTTTTAATTCTGTTAAATTTCATACCTTCAAACTCTTCAAAATCTTTTCATTTGTTTAGTTTCCATTACTTAGTTAATTTTGCATTTGATTTTCTCATTCTCATATATCATCTCCCTGTAAGATCAATCCTGTATTCACAGGATATTACTTACGAACCTCTGCATTTGAAGGCAAGCACACAAGTTTTTGGCGTCGTTGCCGGGGAGAGACGGAGATAGATTAAATTCGTGCAAGGTAGATGAGGTAAGTTCTTTTCTAAAACTTCAAAATTTCTGTAGATTTTTTGTTTTACTTTGAAAGTAAATTCAGTTGGATCTTTCAAGCACTAACTGTGACATAAGGTTGCTCTTGCTTGGGATTTCATCACTCAAGTGCTATGGTTGTCTTACAGTTGTGTTTGATCACAAAGATCATCCATTGAATCTATTTTCCATATTAACATAGTTTAATTTTTTGTATTAGTTTTACTTTCTTTTTATTTATTTTGTTTTTTGGGTTGAACCCTCATGGTCGCTCTGCCACCTGACTTGTTGATTTATTTTGCTTTGTGGTTTAAACCCTTATGGTTGGTTACGCCGCCTGAGTTGTTGATTTATTTGTTTTGTGGTTTGAACCTTTATGATCGGCTCTGTCGCTTAGGTTGTTGGATAAGTTTTTGTTTTACTCTAAGTATCATACTTGTAATTTGAAGTTGTGATTTTTGTTGTGTGGTGTGGATGGTTTATGTCCCGTTAGAGTAGGGATCAAAACAATCGACTCTCCTTCGAAGGTGAACTAGTCCCAAGCCTTGATCATTCATTTAGGAAATGCATTCAACACTACTTGGATTTCATGGCAGACCCAGTTGATAATGTAAATCCAAATCTGTCAGATTCAACTCCAATCCAAAACAGAGAAAATCAACGCAATCCTCCTCTTGATAATGAGAATAAGTTCATAGGAATGTGTTAAACCAACCACGGACTTTACGTGAACATTTACACCCTAAGAGATCAACTTTACCATCTTGCATTGTGTTCCCTACTCACACAGGGAATATTGATTTTAAACCAGGTGTGATTCAATTGATTCCTAAATTTTATGGCTTGGATTCTGAAAGCCCCTAGTTGCACTTCAAGAACTTTGAGGAAGTGATTGAAACATTACAAGTAAACAATGGCAATAGGGATGCACTCAAACTTAGGTTATTCTCATTTTCTTCAAGGGATCAGGCCAAGGCATGGCTCAACTCTCTAAGACCTCATACCATCACTATATGGCAAGTCTTAAGTAGAGAGTTTTTGAAAAAAATCTTTCCCGAGCACAAAACGAATGCACTTAAACAAGAAATCATGTCATTTTCTCAAAAGGGGAATGAACTGTTTTTCTAAGCTTGAGAGCGTTTCAAAAACCTTATACTTACTTGCCCACATCATGGTTATGAACCATGTCACTTGTAATGCCCTGAACTTTTCAATACCCAAGTATTGAAAGTTCTCGAGCGTTACCAAGAAATTTACTTAATATATACACGTGTACGATACCAATCCAACTATCCTAGTCTCCTTTGTATACAATGTATGAGTACAATTATGTGCACGTCGACGTACGCTAGAAGTACAACTGGAGCAATAGTCTGACCAGTAAACGTATAAATGAGTCTCTCACCTCAAGGTACCATGCGTGAGCGTTAATGCAACGTGACCATCCACTTAGGTATGGTGTTGTAAGAAATGATTGTTATTTAATTATGTTATTTATAAAATTCATGGAAAGTTTGACATGTGTAGCATCTTTACAATTTGAATATTGCATTCATCTCATTTTTTAAAATTTGATACTTTAATTCATGTTTTATACTTTAAACAAATTATTTGTACATTTTGTAAAATTATACAAATTTTAGATTTTGGTTGGATATATATGATCCCACGAGCTGTTATGCACACCCACACATTAACAGTGTTTCAAGGTTTGAAGATTAGTCAGGGGCGAAGCAAAGCGACGATCTAACCATCCGTCAAGTCGTATATCTTTTATTTATGCTAAAATAAAATAAAAAAGTATAGTGAAATACTTAAAAGTAAGTCTAACAATTGTATTAAATGAATATTTGATTTATTGTAACGTGGTTTTTATTAAATTAGTAGTTGAGAATATTTAAAACTTTAATCATAACCTGAGATTTGGAGTCAAGTCTATCCAACTCAGGCACCAAATTTCGGGGCGTAACAAGAATAGCATGTAAACCGATTATACTTGAAACTCTTTTAAAGTGTAATGTAGTTACAACTAAAAAAATTACAAGCATCCAAACAACCCCTAAATCTATTTTTCAAGTTGGGCCTGAGCTCAAGTCATTTTAGCCCAGGATGGGCCTATCCCGATCAAACTTTATGTATTCGTGTTGCATCTATAGACTATATCCGGCTACGCAACCTATCCATCTTTAATCTAGATCGTTGGGCTCGTTCAATAAAATGACTATTTCTTTGAGCATCAACTAGATCAATTGATAGTTCACACCCAACTATTTTTTATTCGCCCGCTTCATATATGGGCCTTAAACATCAACCCTATCCCATCTAAACCCAATCCATTGCGACCCCTAAATTAGATGCATTTTTATGTTAGCCCTATTAAAAGGAATCCATATAAAAGAGACATGATGAGCATTTTGTCTGGACTTTTCGAAACCGTGCCATTGGAACCATCCCTCCCCAATGCATGGCATCTACTCAATTGAATTATGAACCACACATGTGGCCCAATCTCATCCTTAGAATATGAAAAGGACCATCCTCCCATGCTTGGCTTCCACGTGTGTCTGATGAAAGCTAGGGTTGGTGTTTTGGTATCTATCACACCAAATGAAAATGTTACATCAATCTACACCAAGTTGTTACATCCACATATTAAAAAACTCACCTATGGTTGGTGGGCCACACCACAGAGAAGAAAATTTTCCTGGCCATACAACACATACTTCTTTTAAAAAGACGAAAATGACCCAACAACCACTCCAAAATCATGTATATATCTTAATTCTAGAAGCCTCTCATTCTGATTAGGACCCTCCCTTATCGACTTGAGGACTGATATAGTAGTCCACTGACTTACTTTAAATTATAGGCCCACCAAAATCCTACTGTACATGTGGTCCCGCCCTCGCCGATCACAACCGATCAGCTTGTGGGACAGCAACAATCAGACCATCAGGACCGTCAGTTTGCAGGGATCATTGGGGCCCATAAAATTGACGAATGGGATTCTTGCACCATGGACCATGTGAGGTGGAGCACGACAAATGAACAGTTCGGTTTATAGGTGGATCCCATGTTGGGGAAATCTCAATGCACCCATTTTCTTGGTGGAATATCTTCACATCCTACTACCACAAATGCACGGTCCTCAGGCTACTAACTGCATCCTAGAATACTGTACTACACAATTTCTACGGCTGTGAATAAACAATAAGGTATAATGCATCAGGACATGCATACTGTACTCCAAGAGCCAACTCACGTAAACATGGCCTATGGATAGGTGATCCAGTCCGTTGATCTGATGTGACCCATCATAGATGTGGGTATACCCTCAAAATCACCCACACTACAGGAATACTCTAACCGTTCAATCAGTGGAAAATTGCAGTATGGGTCTCTGGAAATGCCATACATTGGATGGTAGGATCGTTGATCTGGAAGCTTCCTTGTTATACCCCTCATCATTGTTGTTTTCTACCATGTCAACGGTCCAGATTACCGATCCATAGGCCCCACATGTACCAACTCGGCATAGCAAGATCAGTACTACTCAGTAACTACTCCAAGGGTAGAATGGTCATTTTACCATGATTTGCACTGCATGAACGTTGCTTTTAAAAGGCCATGCTGCTGGCTTTGCTTGTGCAAATGCTACATAAGCCAAACACAAGAAATGTGCAGAGGTAGGGAAGAGAAGAAAAACCAAGGTGGTTCTAGCCATTTTAAGATCTCTGCCAATGTGGGTCGTGTCCGTCCGATCGTAGGACCGATCATCTGCGAACTCTGCGATTCCCGGGCCATCTTATACTGCGTAGCAGACCGCGCGTTTTTATGTCGAAAATGTGATAGAAATGTCCATAGAGCTAACTTCTTGGCACTGCGGCACGTCCGATGCCTTCTTTGTGAGACATGCCAAAAGCTCAATGGACGGTGCATTGTCAGAATTTCATCCATGTTAGCATCTTAGATAGGTGGTGCAATTCAAATTTAGAAGGTTGGAGATAGGTGTTATGGTAAGGTGGAGAAGTTTTCTTGTTTTCTTTTTTCAATCTATTTTAGCCTCTTTTTTTTATATATGTTTTTGTTCTGTGAGTTCAGATTTGATTGATTGCTATAAGACGCGTTTGGATGTGTTACTAAATCGCATTATGAAAAATCAGATTACTGAAAAGGAATGAATATTTATGGTGTTTCAAATCAAATTATGGTTCTGTTCCTTTCCAGTTTCAACTTGAAAGTTGGGTAATCGGAGTTCGGTGTCGGATCTTTAAAATGTATGGTAATGAAGGAATTATGATCTGGTTATTTCCATTTTATTAGATTAATAATTGCAATTCAATTTGATGGGATACCCAAATGTGCACCCATGTGAAAAAATGTGAGTTTTCATATTGGATTTAAATTGAGTCAGGAGGCCTTCTATGGTTTTTGCTTTTAGTAGTTTGTAGGTTTTGTTTGATTGGGGGATCATAGTCCTCTACAACACCACCAGCTCTGTGGGACCCACCATGTTGTGAGTGTGACATCCAATCCGTCCATCAGGTGTTTCTTCTCATTTCCACTGTACAGGCCAAAATTCAAGCTGAACCAAAACTCAGGTGTGCCAAACCACAGGGAACAATGTAAAATCACACCTAAAACCCCTATGTTCATGCTCTGTAGCTCGCCTGAGTTTTGATTCAGACTGTTTTTTGGAGTATCTGTTCATCTTGGTGAGGGTCACTTGATGAACAGGCCCCATAAACAAACCTATGGTTGGCATTCCCTCCCCATTGTTGTCTGTGATGTGGCCTACCCAAGTTGTGGATCTAGGTGATTTGTGGCCACACGGCCTAACATCGAGGAGCCTACCTGCCCCACAGAGTTTGGATGTTTTACGCGCTGCCTAAAACAGGTATTGTAGAAGATTCTGGTTCCTGATTGTGTTCTTTGAATGGAGGTAAGGTATAATGATTGGACTGAATCATCAGCATCTTCGTCCGGACAAGCATTCCTGGTCGACAGAGCCTAAAATATGGTGACCCTGATCATTCATCAGGTGGGCCCCAGCATGGATATGATAAGGACCAGAAATAAAATCATTGAACAATCCTGGCCATGTGATTGGAGGACTTCTCCCCCATTTGGCTGTGTTCCCTCTTTAACCATACATTTCTTGGTCAGTTTTTGAGAGGCACCGATGTCTCGCAGGGGACGCATTTGCAGAATCCCCCATCTTTGGTGCAGAGCCCACCAGATGAATGATCTGGGTCATTGAGATATTGGACCCACCTGTCTTAAATGTCTGTCTGAATGAAAATTACAGTAAAAGAAAAGAGAACAGGCTTCAATGGAGAGGAAATAGACTTCAAATAAAAAGAAAATGGAACAATTAATCTCCACTAAAAGTCCATGCAATCCGCAATGCAATACGAACAAATGACACGAAAGTTTCGATAACAGATTCGGTCCATCTACACAAGATGGCACACATTCAAAGAAAATGAAAATGGGCTGTGTCCCACACAGCCATCTAGCAACTGCACATCTTCAAAGATTCAGCTAAAGGAGGGCTATAACAAATCTGAGATAGATTGTCAGTCCAATTATCTTCTTTTAGCTCAAATGCATTGATTGACATTTCCTTTTGGAAGACATATAATGATTTAATCATCCCAACTTTAGTAACGATTTTTAAGTTTCTTAATAACATCTTTGTGTGATTGCACTTGTGGCATGCATGGATAGTTAAACCAATGATGTTCCAAAAGGACACATCCTTGCTGCTCAAGATCGATGATCTATAATCTATATGATGTAATGTGTGCTGCAGATACAGAGGTTTTCCACATGCATATAGTATGGTCTTGCCGAAGTGTGATATATTTCCTCAGGAGTTCATGTCCATGATTGTGTGTATGCTTGTGATCACAATGTCATGCTTTTGTATATCCATCGGATAAGGGAAGAACATGGTAGATCAGAATTCAGGTACCCACTCAAAAAAAAAAAAGGGATAATTTTTCCTTTTATACCTGACAGTTGAATAGTTTATGATAAAACCATCATTTAATGAGTAATATAAGAAATTTGACAAACAATAATGCCCAGAGATGATCTGCTTTCTTTATTTTCATTGTTTTCATTTTTATTTTTTTTATTTTTTTTTTTTATTTTTTTTTTTTTAAGGAACAGATTGTGAGTGCTTGATGGCACTGAGAGTAGGCGCTCACATATCTCCAACCGATAATGGTGTGTGTAAATCTCACATGACATTTCTAGATGAGCATTAAACATTCTTAAATTTCTGTAGACAGATACCAGTGTATTCAAATGGTGGGAGATAATGTGCACACCAATGCTTGGTGCTGACTGTGTGCATTGAGTGTATTAATAAATTTCAACGTTGTCTGGCACATTAGCATGATGGGCTTCTAAAATTTGATGTATCTGAAATCACTTAGGCATATACATGTCGGTTGGTAACAACCATTGGTCATGTCACAGCTAGAAATCCACTTCATTCATGGAAGGAACCTCAGCCAGAGCTGCTCAAAGACTCTGTCTTGATGCTAAAAATCAGCAGCATCTTCACTAGGAAACATGTCTGTGACAAATCCTTTCAAGAAGTTTGGAAATTGATGATATCCATGTGGCCTAAAAGGGATGTTACAATGTACATAAACATCCAAAGACGGAG
Source organism: Magnolia officinalis (assembly GCA_021015155.1). Taxonomy (NCBI): domain Eukaryota; kingdom Viridiplantae; phylum Streptophyta; class Magnoliopsida; order Magnoliales; family Magnoliaceae; genus Magnolia; species Magnolia officinalis. The sequence continues at coordinate 6,723,684 of JAJHSJ010000002.1, forward strand.
ATCCAGAACGTTTGTACGGTGCTCCTCATGATGCATGTGTATGTACATCAAATGTGGACTGTTCATTATCATTGTCCATTGCGTCACACATGGCAGCCCACTTGATTAATGGACCAGCAGATTTTTTTGGGTTAGGAACATCAACCATGGTGAGGACTCTGAATGTATTGGATCCCATGTGTCTGGTACCTGAAGATGGGGCACTGGGATTAATAGCATTCCTCTTTCAAGATTGATATGATATTTTTCAATATCTACCAACCCAAGTCGCACCAAACACATCCTCATAAGAAAAAAGCACATCGAGATGGATGGTTGCTTATTCATGAAAAATGTATTTACATGAACTAGTTGGACTTCCAACCACAGTTGCCAAGTTTGAATCCTTTCAGTTTGTAGTTCATGATCTGCAATGCACATAAAGAATCTGATCCATTGAGTTCAGTTTGCCATCAGTTCAATCTGCAATGTCGATTTGCTAAGTTGGAGACTACATTCACTATATAAATTCACAAATCTAATACATTTAGTTCAGAACTTCTAAATATTATTAATTCTTATTCTAGTCTCAAGAACAACTTTCAAGTCATTTGCACTCCAAGTTGTAGTTACATGGAAATTCATTGCCCCTTGAAAATACCCACATTTATCAATTCCCATTTTGCACATTTGTTCCAATCATTTACATGTCATTCCTGCATCAGTGTCTCATTCTAGCAGCTTTGGATTTAACTAGTGAATTTATGTGAAGGAATGCTAGCTCCAAACAAGTGAATTTATGATAATGAGTAGTCAAATGATTTTTTTTTTTTTTTTTTTTTAAAGAGTTAATGAATGGTCAAAAACTGATAATTGAAGTTAATGGAAAACACAATTTAGAATATTATGGTGTGTTTGGTTGTGCCAAATTTCACGAAATATCATTTTTTGCACAAAATTAGACCGATTAATTATGAAATATCATGACATTTGGTGCAACCAAAGCACTCTTGGACACTTAGACATTCAGATGGTACTACGCATTCAGCACAGTTAGCAAATTGAATATCAAATGGCATTCTCACTGATGCTTCGTTTGGACTCACTAGTGAAACGAAACTGCAGAAATTCAGTTTAATTGAGAGGAAATGACAAGGTTGATGATTTTTTTCTAGCATTCATGACTAGGACTATAACTCAAATTGCAGTTACATTCATTTCATTTACAACTTGAAATGAACATAACCAGAATTTAGAGTCTAGATTCAATATCAATGCTAACGATACTGCAATTTGGTTATCTCCATTTTATTGATGTAACTATTGTGGATCAATTTGGTAGTACCACATCCAGGTGTGCCCTAAGGGTGTGTTTGGATGTGCAACTGAATGAATTGCTGCCCATTGATTTCAATTAAGAGGTAGTGATGAATTTTTTAAAGACATTTTTACATTCCTTTTGAGTTTGATTTTAAGTAACATGATGGCAATTTAGATGGAATTTAAAATTTGGTCATTCTCAATATAATGAGCTAATAATTGAGGTCGATACTGCATCCAAACACACCCTAGGAAAGGCGGAAATACAACATGAATTCTACAAATGATGGGATGCTTCAAAACGTTTGTGAGCAAAATACAAGAATTTCTTCCTTTTCCTAAATCTGTTAATACAGGAGATGATACAAGTAGAGACTATAAATTTCCCTTATATTCAATCTTGCTGCTGATGAGATTCCTTCCTGATCCGTCCTGAATCAATTTCCGGATCACTCATAGAACAGTGTCTATGCATAATTAGATGCATTTCTTTAAACTTGCCAACTTAGATGCAACAAAATTATATTATAAGTTTTTTTTTTTTTTTTTTTTTTTAATCAGTTAGAAGTTTTACAATTTTTTTAAAGGAAAGAGAAAAGGCCCATAATAGAAACAACTAATGATTATGGGGTCCCTCCTCACGTGCCGGTGGGACCCGCATGTGTGGGCTTAAGTAGTCTTTCCTTTGACCACATCCATGAGGGTATTTTGGTCTTTTGGCCTATCTCTCTTTTTAAGTGAAGGAAAATGAGATATATATATATATATATATATATATATATATATATATATATATATATATATATATATATATATATATATATATATAAACAACAATACACAAAGGGGGTTTTCTTTGGATAAAAAAGAGGAGACGGGTGGTGGAGGAAGAGGAGTAAGGTGACTTCCTTATTTAAGTTTCTTGTTAATTACAAGAGAGGTTTTCATCTCCGAGTTTGCCGGGATCTATTCACAACGCTGGTTTCTTCGATCATTTTCTCTAAGAGTTGTATTGCGGGGTTTTGTACAATCCCTAGTTGGTGAGAAAATTCATTTGTTTCATTGTTGCATGCAATCCACATTTGGGTGATGTGGTTTGGGTATCTAGAAGAGGTTGTTCTCTTAATGGTTGTATTTTCATTATCTTTAATATAGTGAAATTCTGCCGGACTAAGTCCCATGGGTTTTCCCTTCACATTGGAGAGTTTTCCACTAATAAATCTCTCTTGCATTTACATGTTTGATGATTTGTTTGGTTGGGTTAGAAGTAATTATCATCCACTAAATCTCATATATTGTTAATCCCATTGATTTGCACATAGAAGGAAAAGGTGTGTGGTTTCCCAACAATGACAAGTAACAAAATATGACTAGATTCATTGCATTCTCGCAGGATTATGTCAATATGAACCACCTTAGTGAGGCATCTTTTTTTTTTTTTTTTTAAACCGTCTTGTTAGATGCGTGGTGATCGGGATGGTGGAGCACCATGTGAATGGTGATATCCCAAAAGGCAAGGGGATTGGACTGTCTTAGGCTCTTAGCCACCCAACCAGCCTCCAAAAGGAGCGGTTGGCCCAAAACAGAGGAAAGATCCATATTCAACAGAAAAACTCTGAATGGATGGTCATAGATGCCCAGTCAGTGAGATTTTTCCACCCACCATGTTAACAGTCCGATCGCATGCATGTTTGATATATTAAGAGGGACTATATACTACTTTCATGCAACGAGCTGCATATCAGCAACCCTCATTTTATAGTGAGTCATTTGAGGTCAAGATCATACTGCTTCTATATTTTCATATACTATATGGTCTATCTCCTTAAATACAATGGTCAGTTGCATTCCGAAGGTAAAACCAACATCGTAATCAGATCAACAGGTTCTTTCCACAAGAGGGTCATAATCATATGCCTCGCCAGCCTTCACAAACCTTCCTTTCACGCGTTTTCTGGTATCTGCTCTGGCTTTGCGGGAAGCATACCTTATTTGTTTCCCAAACCTGTAAACACCATACATACAGTGATTGTTAAAAGGCTAAAATAGGAATAAGTTGTGAAAACAAAGTACTGAAACCTTCATGAAAATTATCCAAATGTCCAAGGAGTTCCGAAAATATGAAATGCAGAAAATGGGCGATACATCTACTGAGAATCAGATAATTTCTTTAGAAATGACAGATTCTGATTATGATTTGGAATTCAGCAACTAGAAACATTTTATGGACAGTTGTTGGAGTTGTCCATGAAGTATGGATGGGAGTGTCTGTCCACTGTCCAGTGTGAGAATGGGAAAATATAGGCCCAACCCATTATCATTCAATTCTCAAATTCTCCCCCAAAAAGCACATGGAATGATGCATATTTGATTGCATTCTTATTTTGGGAATCCAAACAGAACCTAAACAAAATTGATTAATATAAAAGTTGAATCCACATACCTTCGAGTTTTCTTTTTCTCATTGTATCGTATCTTCGCTTTGTGCCTGGCCTGTGGGCATGTAGTCTCCAAGTTGGAATCCCATGGCGATTTGCCCGGGAGAAAAATCAGCGATTCTCCACCATCTTGATAATCCACAGCCCTATTTTCACCGGTAAGGTTCGACGCCAAAAGCGACATACTAGAATGTTCAGCAGGGAAGCTTGGGCTGATGTTTCTGTTGCAATAAGGATTCAGTAGTACCCTATCTGTATTGCTGCTGGCAGCTTGCACCATGCCGGCAGGCCCAACAACATGAGAAGATTGATGGGCCATGCAATCATGTTGCCCCCAAGATGATGCCTGGTGAAACACAAAAAGGTGACGATCAGCCATATGCAACATCCGCTTAAGATCCAATCGATTGACCACTCATAGTGGAGACCCGGGTAATCCCGACAACGGTTTGCTGAGTAAAATATTTAAAACTGTTTATAATACTATTAATATTACAAAATAATATTTATTATCTAAGGTCAGTTTTCAACCATTCAAATCAAAGTATAATGTGGATTAGTGTGCTTCCAAAGCATGAGGGCGGCATTTCTCTCTGGGATATTGAAGATCCGACAGTTAGAATGGTGGATCGCAGTCTATAAAAGGGGGATTAGCAACCCCATTGCAAGATACTTGAGAAAACATGAGAAAACCCCAAGAAGAAGAGCATACCACCAAAGTGATTTCCAGTCTCATTACACTTCACACCTCATTTTCGGATTCTGATTGATGGTAGTGATCATAGAAAGTTTCATTACAATCATTTTGAATTTTTGGGTAAATTAAAATAGGCGAAAGTGGCAGATGCTGCTATAGTAGCAGCAATAGTTAGGAATGTAACGTATTCGTGAAGGCACAAGCAGCCTAGTGAAGGCATAAACAAAATAATTTCAGTAGGATGAAACCAATGATCAACAGCTGAAAATAGAAATTAAATTAGAAGAAGGCTGAGAACCAAACCAACCTCTATGGCATTTTCAATGGGAGAGTAACAATCAGCAACCGAGAAGTTCTCCATAAACAAACAGTCCGTTCCTGTATCCTCGATAAGTTCTCTTGAATGACTCTGCGAACAGCCAAATGTCTCGTCGCTGTTTCCGAAACACAAGGCAACATCATCTATGTTGAAGCCTTCACAAATATCATCACCGTCACAAATTCCAAGATCTGTGAATGGAGAACAGCCCAACTGCGAATCAAAAAAAAAAAATGATTGAATTTAGTGTTGGTAAAATGCATCTCGGATCAAACTTCCATATGTGAATAAAAAATAATTAGAAATGAGTTCATCTCATTCTTAGAGCATGTTTGGTAGACACCCAAAAATGAGTTCATCTCATTTTAGTTAATAATAATTATGTATTAGAGATCATGATTTTTGGCCACATATTATCTCTGAGACATAATTACGATTAACTAAAATGAGATGAACTCATTTTTTGGTGTCTACCAAATAGGACCTCTATCAAATCGAATTGCAATTGCTAATCGAATAAAGTGAAAATAACCTATTTTTAGTTTCCATCCTTAGTTTGTGGGCTATTCCTCATTAAGAATGTTAGGAAACATCATTAGTTTTCATGATTTCCTCTTGATTTAACTGAATGTTCACAATTCAATTGACTTGTGCATCCAAACACAGCCAAGCAAACAAATAACTCATGGAAAACATCATTACAACCTGTCAAGCAGGGCAAAATGAATCAATTCCACTCTCGAATGACATTTTACCCGGCGAAATGACATTAATCAAACCACTATTTCCCCATAACAGCATTTGTGCAGATTAGATAACAAATAAATCACTCCTATCGACGTAAGAACAATAAAAATAAATAAACAAACAATTCACCTTCGATTGGTTTGGGTCCTTCTGGAATGTCTGTTGATCTCCACAGCATGGCGTATAATTCAAATTCGGCACCATAGAAGACGAATCCATCCAAGGTTCTAATTTTCCACAACAACCCAAATCATTCAATTCCATCGACAATCCAACCGAGCTCCCATCTTCGCCTTGTTCCCACCCGTTGCTCACGCAATTCTCATTTATAGTAGTCATCAACCCCGACCCCCAGCTCCCATCCACCTCACTCACCGTCGGAGCATCAAGACCACAAGACCAAAACCTCGATAGGTCCGCCGACGAAGGACAACCCGAATAACAATTCACCGTCTCCTGCCTATGCCCGGACCCCACGCCCGCAGAACCGCAGCAATCACAGCTTTGACAAAGAGACACCTTATCTTCCAAGCACCTAACAATCGCAGGCTGCGAGTTGCATATATCACATATAACCGATCGGAGATGACGCCTAGACAAGGCGTTTGCTGAATGGATGTAGCTATCACATGATAGGCAGAGGCGGGCCGTATCCGATCGGCAGTAGACCATCGGCCTTTGGGCCCGACAAAAGTCACATAACGGATCCATACTTAAATAAAAACACCCAAATCAAAATTCTGGAATTCGACTACCAGCTTCGATCGAAGAACGAATTTATGAACTTCCCAACTTCAAAATCAATAGAATGGATTTACCAAAGTCGAACGAAATGGGTTTCTTTGCAAGATTTCATTCACCAAAGAGCTGAATTCAATTCATGATCTTTAATCTACAAATCTAAAGAAAAGAATAAAACAAAAATTAGATTAATCTACGGAAAAATGGATAAGAGAATTCAGCTCAAGGTAGGAAGAAACAGAGTACTTACAGAGCATCATCAGCAACACGAAACACTCATCTTTCATTTTACACCGTCGGATCATCTAAAGGGAGTAGGATGACCGTCAGAGAGAGAGAGAGAGAGAGAGAGAAGAGAATTCTGAAGAGAACAGAGCACGGGTACGAGTGCATGTTCTCCTCATTTTATATAATTTCCTCAACAAAAACGTGCGTGCAACGTGGCGCTTGGGATTGGCTAAGAACATCTCTCGATCTGACGTGGACTTGATCAGATACGGTTAGGCCCTTTTACTCGCTCCCAAAAGTCCGTACATAAAGCGCAAACATTTCGTCAGAAGCATGTGCGTTTATTAAAGAGTTAAACTTTTATACTCTGTCCTACCGTGATTCTCGATACACAGGCAATCAAAAATCGAAAAATTTACCTAGAGTAAACTTAAAATAAACTGTTAAAATTTTTGAAACTTAAATAAATGGATTTTTTAAAGTAATATTTAAACTTATTTGAATTTATATTTATCTGATTAGTGGACATACAATACACGGTCAGAATGTATACATGACTACTGTTTAAATTGAACAAGAAAATTCGATTTAATTGAATTATATGTTTTCTTATTAATTAAACATAATCATATCTACATTGGTTTTTGTCATTTGGACGGTTTGATTTGAGTTAATACAACCATATATGCAATTTCTTAGTGCCCGAGTATCATACATCATACTCTACCAGAGTATCAAATACCTACCTTCATTACCGGTCACAAACTTTTTGCCACGTAAGCACGGAGATCTGGGCCACGTGACGGTCAAGGGGGTGAGAGATCGCGATCCTCGTCTGGCCACGTGGGTCCCATGAGAGGGGAGACCGTGATTCGTGGGGAAGGGAAAATCGAGAGCTGACGTGGCGGAACTGGGATTTGCAAGGGATGCTGGACACAGATCGGGGGAATCTCAGGGATGACATGGACACTGGGAGTGGGAGATTGGGAGGCTTTGTGGGAGTAGATTGCCTGGCGAATCTAGAGCTGGGCATCATGTTGAGTTGAATTTTGTCAGGGCTAACTCAACTCGATTTGGGTTTGAAATAGGCCTGAACCAAACTCGTCCCAACTCGGTAGTGAGTTGAGCATGCCTTACTCGATTGGAGTCTGGGCTTGACCTGGACTAATCTGAGTCGAGCTTAACCTGGTCACAAGTACCGAGTTGGGTCGAGCCAGCACTAAGTCGGGCCGGGTGTAGCGGGTATTCACAGGCAAAAATCACCACTCAAAACCTAGCTCTCCATTAGCCAGACGTTTGAAAAACTGGATTTGAGCTTTTTAATATATATGTACGGCTCAAATTTTGGATTGAAACGAGTCAGTATCAAGTTGGATTTTGGGTTAAGCCAAGTTGAGTTATCGGGTGACTCCAACTTGACAAGGTTTGAGTTCGGATTAGATGAAGTCAACTCGATTTGGATCGACTCACTCACTCGATTTGGATGGAATTGAATTTGAACATACTCGTACGGGTCAAGTCATCCCTTGCCCAGCTCCACCGGTGATCCAAATACCATGAATATCCCTTCTGATCGAACTCTGAGGGCCCACTGTGATGTATGTATTTTATCCAAGCCATCCATCCATTTACCCAACTGCATATCCAAAAGATGGAGGGATCCCACCACACAAAAAATGGAGAATGCATACCACTGAGAGCTCTCCAAAGTCAATGAAGTTTTGAATTTCTCTTTATCCAAGTCTGTATGACCTTATGAATAGGATAGATGACAAATAAATATAACAATAGACTCTAGAAGGTTTCAACGGTGGACATTAGTATCATCACCATTCTATTATGTGGTCCACTTGAATTTTGGATAGGTTTCAATTTTGGGTCCTTGCCCTAAAATGAGCTCTCAAAATGGATGTACTGCATGGATAAGACATATATATATATATATAGAGGCTCCATAGGGTCCAATCACCAAAGATATCCACAGCGTTGGGGTCACCACACGATCCACTCTCAGCTGGTGCGGCCACATGAGGAGAAAATAGGGGCACATAAGATGCCTCTAAAATGGATGTAGATTGGATATCGTCTCTCAAGTGTACCATAGATCGGTGGCAGCATTTGATATGACAACTGTTATTGTAACTGTATGTGGCAGGATTTGATACGACAGCTATTACCTATTACTATGGGTGAAATGGATCAAAAATATATACTCAATTCCTTTCAAACAGAATGCACGGTGAACCTGTCACCGCAGATGTCCGTGCCGGTAAGATTTGATTATGCCATTGTCATTGCTAGCTAAAAGAGAATTGCTTAATGAGTAAATATTATGGGGCCAACATGATTTATGTATTTTATCCACTCTATCCATCCATTTTATCAAATAATTTTAAGGGTTAAGCTAAAAATGAAATATATCCAAAGCTTAAGTGGACCACACTGCAGCAAACAATGTGAATTAAACATCCACTGTAGGAAAATGCGCAGGAAGCCCAGAAGTTTTGGATTTGTGTTTTCCCTTCTTCCATATCAGTGTCATCTTATGACTAAGTTGGATGACATTAAATATCACTGTAGGGCGTAAGAAAATTTCAATAGTGGAAATCATTATTGCTACCATTTCATGTAGTGTGGTCCACTAGAGCTTTGGATATGCTTTAATTTTGGGCTTAAACCTTAAAATGAGCTGAAAAAGAGAGATGAACAAAGCCGGATAAACCACATGCACTCAAAGTGGGTGCAATTGAGTCTAGTCCTTATCATAAAAGATTTCTTGCTAGAGATGGCTATCCGATTTCTTGCCAGAGATGACCACCTGACATCTTTCAAAAGTGCTTTGTGTGGGCCATCTCTGATAGCAGCGAGTGGAACAACCAAACCCCATCACATCAGGTCACCATGGACATGCGTGGTAGCAACGTCCACCCCACCATCTCATTCTCATTCTTTTCTAACGGACGCAGGTTGCATCCTACCCGGCCTGGACGGTAATTTATTTGGATAGAACTCCATCAAGCCCACCGTGATGTAAGTGTTTTATCCACACCGTTTATCGCTTTTTTCGAATCATTTTAAGTTATGATTTTGAAAATATGGCAGGTACACAGCTCAAGATGTAGTGATAATGACTCCCACCGTTGAAACCTTTCTAAGGTTCACCGTGATGTTCTTTTACCATCTAACCTATTCATAAGGTCATGTAGACGTGGACGAAGTGAAAACACAAATATCAGCTCCCAAGAATATTTAATGGTGGACATTCAATCTCCACTTTGTGGTCAACTTAACCCTTGCACCTGCCTCATTTTTTGGAACGTATCTTAAAATGATACGAGAAAAACAATGAATGTTGTAAATAAAACACTTATATCAAGGTGGGTCCTATTGAGCTCTGCCCGGACGGATTACCATCCCACGCGAGGCCATTCGCCTCCTTTTTAAACAGGAAGCGGATTGCGTCCTATCCTGTCCAAGCAAAGTTCTGTAAATGTTTTATCTATTCTATTCATGGTTTTTCTAAAATCATTTTAAGATATAAGCCAAAAAAATGAGGTAAGTCCACCGCACCAATGGACCACACTAAAGGAAGCTGGAGAGACAATGACACCTACTGTTGAAACCTTTCTAAGGGCCACTGTGATGTTTTTTTACCATCCAACCTATTAATAAGGTCATCTAGACGTGGATGAGGTGAAAAAACAAATATCAGCTTGATTGAAAACTTCTCCAACTCCCAAAAAGTTTTTAATGGAAGAAATTAAATCCCCAATTTGTGGGCCATCTAATCCCTCTCCCTGCCTTATGTTTTGGTTTATACCTTAAAATGATATGAGAAAAATAATTAATGTCATGGATAAAACACTTACATCACTCATCCGAGCGAGGTAGGATGCAGTCCGTGTCCTTTTTAACATGCTTTGTGTGGGCTTGAAAAGCCGACTACCATCCAATCAAATCATACCACATCCTTTCCGCATCGACTCTGATATCGGTAAAGATGCTTACCAACGCCTAACTAGACCTAACTCTAACCTAGACCTAACTCGAACTCCCGGCCTGTCTGGGCTCAAATGGTGATAGTTGGCAGCGTAGCCTCTACAGAAGCGTCTACACGTGGAAAATCGGCACTAATGTAGAGCATCTAACCCATGCATGGTGGGCCCCACTTCACATAATTCTTTTAGGAGAAATCAGAAAAGGCCATCCACATAGACCATGAGCGAATTTTTAAACCGTCCTGATGAGTAAAGTGGCATAAGTTCTTGGGTTTCTGCAATATGCACTGTGGGGCCCATGTTATGAATGGATCAGATTATAGGAAATGTAACTGATTTTGCACTTCTGATTGGTGTACTGATGCATGTAAGCGTCACAGGCATGGCATAACAGTCCGTGACAGCCTGGAAAGTGCATAAAGCAAAAGTGGCTACGGATTGAGCACTATAAGGTATTTGATTGGATTACATGTCACTGTCTAAAGTAGATTAGGTGTGGCTCCAAACACAAATCATCGAGGCTTGATTGGTCCCTTAGCTGAGTACCTACTCCATCTGTTACAATTGCACGTGAGCCAATCAAACCTCACCATGTTGAGTGAAACCAGATCTGCCCCTTTGCTCCATTGCCTCATCTTTGACAGCAACTTGGCACAGGTGGGACATATGTGAGCACATTCAGTGACGTCTGGGTAATACAAGTTCAGTAGGGGTGCACACGGTTCGGATCCGGTTTCAAAAGGGATAAGAACAAAAGGTGGCCCCCTTCACATGAACGGTCCATATTGACAGCTGGCAGGACCAATTCAACTATCTCCTTGGCCATTCGGTTCAGTTTCAAAACCAAAACCGAACCGTGTGCACCCCTAAAGTTCAGTAAGGCTGTGATCGTGGGGCTTACCTTTATGTGTGTGTTGTATATTTATATTGTTCATTGATGTAAAGTGGTTCGCAAACACTTTCAAGGCAAAGATGGACCAGATAAAGCCCAATCAGAGGTGAAAATGATTCAGAATGTTAGAACATTAAAGTAGTCATATCTCGAAAATTGGAATGAGGTCTTCGGCATATCATATATGATTTGGGGGTAAGAGAAGCTACTTTAGCTAACTAGGCTCGCTATGCTGGGTTGCCAAAGTAGGATTTGCAAGATTCCATTAGATTTACTGTCAAAAGTCTATTATAATTTTATTTTTACTGTAAATAATAAGATTTAATTTAATCATAACTTTTGATCCTTTGAATTGCAATGATTGTGCCCAACATGAAATGATCTTAGAAAAATTAGGAGAATATCGTCGTTAAGCCAAATTAGACATTTATTATTTTTAGCTGAGAAACATAAAGTTTATTAGGAATCATGATCATTTATAAATAAAAAGTTTATTATTTATAGTAAATCACATTTTTAGGGACCTCGAGTTAGAGTTTAAGTTTAAAATTTCATCATAGATTTGAACTCATTAATTAAAGGATTACAATTTCATTTTTATCATCCATCAATTTATTTTTAAATTTATTAGAAATTATTTCTATTTTATCTCTCAGATATTTGAGAAAACTCTGTGAGGAATCACGTGCTTCCCTACGTTATCCATTCATTTTGTCAGATAGTTTCATCGGATGAACCTAAAATGACGCATATCCAAATCTAAAGTGAACCACACCACTCGAAAACAATTATAATTGAACACCCACTATTAAAAACTTTATATAGCCCACTATAATGTTTATTTGTCTATCTCCTTTTAAGGTCGCGCACACATGGATGAAGGGAAAACACATATATCACCTTAGTTCAAAAATTGTGACCACACAAGTTCATGTGGTCCACTTGAGATTTTGATCTGCTTCATTTTAGGGCCCGAAAATGGATGGAGAGTGAATATAACATAAGATGGGCCCTACGGTCATGGCTTGGCCGAATTTGATTTTACCTCGACCCGACGGAACCCACTCCCGTTCCGAATCAGCCACCCAAAAAGGAAGGAAAATTTCCCGAAACATCGATGGGAAATCCCATATTATGTCCGTATGACATATCCTCCGTCCATCCGTTGCCCCATACCATATTTGGATGTGATCTCATAAATTAGATAGATTAAACACAAGCAACGGTGGAGATTGAACGCCCACTTTGAACCTTCTCGGGGCCATGAAGGTTTCAATATTGGAGTTTCCCATCCCCAAATATTCCTATGGTGTGGCCCACTTGAGTTTTGTATCTGCTTCATTTTTTAGGTCATGCCATAGCATGATCTGGTAGAACTGATGGACGGAGTGGATGTCTATGATCCAAACACTGCATTTTGTTACACAGGCTCCTTGTAAAATGTCGTGATCTTTCACACGTGCGTACCATACGTGCGTGGACAACCAAAAGTGACCAAGTGGAGGAAGCGTAGGAACTCGACCCTAGGGTTTGGACAGTATAACCGTGTTTTCATTTCAGATAAGTGGGGCATGTTGTTTATTAATCCAAGCCGTTGGTCTGTTGTGCACCATTGTAGAGCCTTTTTAAATGTTGAATAGGGACCGTTCCTGAACTTCACTTATGCTATTATCCGTTTATCTGTAGCTACAAAAGGTACTGTTAGAATTCCCATATTTAGGGGATCTTCTGAGATAGTCCATCCACGTTGGTGCAAAGCAGACCAATGATTTTGATTGTTTATCAGGCCCAGATGTGGGCCGAAAATAGGGCTGCCAATGTGCTGGTCTCAGGCTAGACAAAATCAAAATTCTGAATAGGGCTGGCCTGTTAGGCCTGCCCCAACAGTTCAAAATTTGAGCCGAAGCCAACCTCAGGCTCAACCCGTTGATAGCCCTAGCTGCATGGTTATGGTTAGACAGACGAGTTGAACCGAGTTTGACCTAAGTTTGGTTTGGTTTGTTTATGTGATACTCTTGTTCGAGCTCTACGTGAGCCCGAGCTTCGAGCCTATCTTTATTATTTAAGCTTGGTTTGGTCTAGATTATACAAGCTTGAGGTTGGTTTGGTTTAGATTATACAAGCTTGAGGTTTGGTTTAATCTAAATATCTGAGCTAAATCGAGCCAAGTACGAATTGGGTCAATTTTTTTTTATTTTATTTTTTTTTTAATTTTTATTTAAACCACTACTATGTCCTCTAGTGTGGTTTACCATGGGTTTTTGGATTATTTACAAAAATGATGCTGTAAAAGGAATGGATGAAGTGGATAAAACATATACATTAAGGTGGGGCTACATGACTTTTCCAGCACCTACCATGGGTTTTGTCTGGATTTTTATGTAAAGCCCATCTAAATATATGTGTTGTATATCCATGCCGCCCATCTGTTTACTCATATCATTTTAGGACATGGGCCGAAAAACAAAGCACTTTCAACTATCAGATGGACATATCACAAGAAATAGTGATCATTGAACGATCACTATTACAACTTTCCTAGGGTTTATGCTAGTGTTTATTTGCCATCCAAACTGCTGAAATGTCACACAGACATGGATAAGGGTGATTGGCCATGAAATACTTTGTGTGGGCCATAAGATTTTTGGATCTAGTTGATATTGACACTGATGATTTCAATGGTAGTCATTCAATGATCAATGTTTTATGTGGTATGGACCACCTGAAATGTGGATCTACTTCATTCTTTGGCCTATGTCATAAATGAGCTAGAAAAATGGATGGGCAGTGTGGATATACATCACATACATTAAGGTAGGCCTCACCACCACAAGAAAATAGTATTGATCCAAAACTTTTGTACCCCCAACAAGTTTGGATACTGTGTTGTGGTGTACCAGAGGTTTGGATCTTCCTTATTTTTTGTCTCATACCATAAAATGAGCTGAAAATTTTGATGTACGGTTGGGTAAAACACATACATCATGGTGGGGCTCACGGAGTTTGACACCAGCTACATTGAGGGTGTTGATGTCACTAGCCAATTCAAATCTCACCTTAGCGTAATGAGTAAACTTTGTGGACCCACCGTCATGTATATGCATTATCCATGTTGTCCATCCATTTTTACATGTCATTTTAGGACATGACCAAAATTGAATCATATTCAACGCTTGAGTAGACCAAACCACATGAAATAGTGTGCATTCATGTGTATGTATTATGTATCATCCACGTCATGTATATATATTATCCACGTTGTCCATCCATTTATGCGTATCATTTTAAGACATGATCCAAAAAATTGAATCATATCCAAAGTTCAAGTAGATCGCACCGCAGGAAACAATGTGTATACAATCTTTGAACCGAATCAAGCCAAATCAAGCTAAAGCCAAGCTCGGAGCCAAGCTGGGCAGATACTGCCCTGGTTTGAGCTTGCTTTGGTTTTTTTAAATGAGCTTGACACCGAGGCTTGGTTTGGTTTAAACTTTTATTCAAACCAATCCAAGTCGAGCTTTTTCAAGCTAATCATAATCGAATTTTTGAGCTAGCTTGGTTTGTGTCCAACTTTATTTATGGTCCAGCTAGGATATAATGAGTAGAAAATTAATTATAATAACATTTAATTATGATGTAATAAAGGCACTAACCTTAACATCTGAAGTCATTATTTATTTAGTCCTGTAAGCACTTTTGTATTTTTGGAGGATGAAAATGCCCATCCGTCAACAATCCCTCATATGACAGTAGCTTTTTCAGGGAAGTTAAAAGAGCCTTTTGAGAATGACAATGTGGGCTTTACTAAATCAAAGATTGGGACCACCCCTTGGCCGATATGATTCATTCACTTTAATCAGACGGTCGTGAGCCCACAATAGGGTTATTTTAAAAAATGGAACTATCTATGACACAACTGTATTTATGCAGTGAATTAATTTTGAACTATTTTCTCAGTGTGGATTATGGAACTATTACCTTTTATAGTTACTTGGGATCGCTGATATTCATTGTGTATCAATAGTCGGTCCTATGAAAATGTCATAACTCCCTCATTACATGTTTGATTTGAATGATCTTTTACTTGTTGAAAAAGTAATTTGATGAACTTTCAAATGATTTTAGAATCACCTCATTTCAATACAATTCAATTGGTCAAACGTGAGTATGGTAATCCACAGTGAGTAGTGGTAATCCACGCTAGAGAAAACAGTTCAAAATTAAGTCACATCGTTAATGTAGTTATGGACCACAGACAGCTCCAATTTTTTAAAATGACCCTAATGTGACTTCATGACTGTCCGATTAAAACAAATGGATCCGATCGACCGAGAGGTGCCCCCAATCGTTGATTTAATAAATCTTACGCCACCATTCTCGAAAGCCCTCTTGATTTGCACGAAAAGCTACCGCCATACAAGGTATGGGTGACAAAAGGACAATTTCATTAACTAAAAATGCAAAAAGAGACAAAAAATGCTAAATAAATAATGGCTTCAAATATTGAGGTCAACACATTTATTATGTCATAATTAATGATTATTTTAATTAATTTCTCATGATGACATAATTCGGGTGGATCCCCTGCTCCCTAAATTGTAGGGCCGCTGTGATGTATGTTACTTGTATCCACCTCGTCCAAGCATTTTGACAACCCATTTTAGGCTATGATCTCAACAAACAAACAAAAATAAAGCATATTCAAATCTTAGGTGGACCGTACCATAGGAAACAGTCATGATTGAGCCCCCACCGTTAAAAACTTCAAGGGGCCACTAGAATGTTTATTTGCCATCCAACCTGTTGATAAGGTCACAAGGACCTAGATGCAGATACCACACAAATATCAGCTTGATTGTACACGTGGCATATATTAACTCAAATCAAACCAGCTAAATTTTGGAACCCACCTTCCTTAATTTATAATCCCAAAATCAGATTGCCTGAACAATCTTAAACTCTAATTGGTGGACACTTATTTGTTGAAACGGAACCATTAGATATTTTTCATTTGCAACCATCCTTAAAATGTCCACCAATCCAACAGTCAAATAATCAAATAATCTTAAATTTTGGGTCATTATATATCCAAACAGGTAGCCCTAGATTGGACAGTTTAGTTTGAATACCTTATATGGCACCTTAATGCAATTTCTAAGTAATCACAAGGTGCCTGCGTATCATCCATCATAATCAGACAGAGTATCAAAGTTCTGCACCTCTAAATATGACTCCCATATGTCCATTGGAGTCCTTTCAAGCTGCTGACTAAAAACATAAATGCCCGACCACAACACTCATACAAAGAAGTTTTTGGTGCATGGGTATGAGCACTTAGTCTAATTCTGTGAAGTTTTCGGTTGTCTTGAAATAAATCCACTTGAAACCTCTTTGATACGCCAAAGAGCAACAGCCATGTTTGATTATGTTTAAGCAGCTTAAACATGATTTCTTATGCAACCGTATATATGATCCGAGTTATCTGATCAAAAAATCTGAACCTTCTGAGACTGCCCATCCAGTCTGGACAGATAGACATTTCATTTCCAACAATCCACTGGGCAGCTCCAACTGGATGGTTACAAGGATTCAATCAACGAGCTCACAGGCAACTGGGGCCTATGGTGTATTGATCAAGATAATTTTATGGGACCCTCCACTGCGAATGGGATTAGAAGATCCCAGCCATCCAAGCTTTGGCCTCTCTTTCTAGACTATTAGCTGTAGATTTCTCTCAACTGTCTATTTGGAAGCCCCATTGAGGAGATGGGGCCTATCAGATGAACCAGCCAGGATCAGGGAAACCATGGGCCCATTTTTAAAGACTGGTGCATCAAGAGGTCATCCGTGTCTGAATCCTGATGCATCATGGCCCTATAATTCCTACTAAAATTGGCGAAATAACTGTTGCAGGTACAAACAATGAAAATCTTGCATTTCTGTATATTAAAATTTTAGAATTCTATCAATCATTACACTAGCAATCTGAAAGGTTGCAGCATCATACATGAACTGAAGGCATGTGGGGGCATTGTTCTCAGCCATTCATCATCATCCTGGCAGTGCATATGATTACAGGGCCACTAAACTAGAGACCTCAACTGCTCAACATCCCAGTCTTCTTGCATCCACAACAGGGGGCAAAATACCAACACTAAACCATCCATACTGAGAGCAAGACTATAAAAATAAAAATAAAAATAAAAGTAATCTATTTGGACAGTCTAGATATAGAAAGAAGCTCCCAATAAAGCACTCTCCGGAAAGTTGATTGAATATTTGGTGGGCCTCTTTATCTGCACAAACCACCTAACAAGCTTTAGAATTAGAACTAAAATAAATATCTTAGCTTCCTTTAACTCACTGGCTGGAACTTTCACCATATCAACCAAGTTTTTCAATCACACTTTCATTTCATAAACTGATATCTTTTTTCTTAGGATGTGATCCAATGAGAGAGACTGCTAGATAAATCTTATCAGTCCTATCTAAGATCAGACAGTGACGGATACAGGTCCATGCTACATACCAGGCTGAACCCTGTTCAGAGTTATGACTTGAACCACAGAATCGCCTGGATTGAAGATTGGGACAATATCAATTGTCCAGATTGACCTAATCTACCATATGGATCAGATTAAAGGTCCTAATGGTTATATTGGACCCAAATCAAAGGGCTTATATTACCGTTGAGACTGATCTAGCAGTCCAATTGGACTATCGGGCCCACGGGTACAATCAGATGGCCAAGATCACCAACCGATTAGGCTGTGGGTCCATTAGTCCAACTGTCACACTATACAGACCTATACAAGCCATATACAATTCATGCATATAGTATTCATGAGCTTAATGTTCTGCAATAATCTATGAACTGCCCAGCCAGACACATTGAAGGAAGATCACACCACAGATGTAGCATTCCAGAGGATTGGAATCCTTAACTTTAGTTTCCAAATTTTTCCTTGAACTCTCTAGCTTAGCCATTTATTTGAATTCAGCTTAAATTGATACAAGAGATGTTATTGGATTGTGAGGTTTGCTCAAATGCAGAGACATACTGGGACTCTAGCTGTCTGATTTTTTTTTCTATTTTTTATTTTTCCGAAAACACTCTGGGATTGAACATTTCAACCCTTAGATTATGCAAAGGCTATGGTAACAGTTCATGTTCAAATCAAAAGAGCCAAATTATCAAAGAACTGAGGGCTTTAATTTGTGGACTTTCCACCACACAAGGTGAGACTTGACATATAAACAGTTTGGATCATTTGAAGATGCCAGATTCAAAGGCGAGGATCCTACTTATCACATTGCAATACAAAATGCATTTGAGCAAACCTCTTGAATTATTGGGGAGATTTTCTAGAGGCTTCTTTCCAAAACAAGCCAGCATCCTTCCCTTGAAAGAAACTTCCAGCAAAAAGATATCATTACTGTTGAAATAAAACTCATTCACATTTATATACACCCCAAAACAAAACAAGACCCTAAAGATCCAAAATAAAATCCTAACCCTTGATTAAAGACTAATCTTGGCCCCTAAACAGTTAACCTTTCTAGTTATATTATCATTTAAATGAACATATATTCAGTTTTAAAAAAGAACAAGAAAAAGAAAGTATAACCTCCAAAGACTCATTACCCCTTCTTGTATGAGGCATTACAAGATGCTTGGCCTGTGTGTTTTTATTTTTTAGTCTGCTCAGGCTCTCAGCTTGCAAAAGCTAGGCCCAGGTTTAGTCATCCAAATCCCTGACAGGTTCAACCTTGGTTGCAACAAAAGATTCTCTAGAATGGAAGATGTGAGACACCCAAACTTCAGCCTTTTCTTGGCTAAACGTGGGCCTTTTTTTTTACTTCTCTTAACTCTCTATTCCCTACCCACAAATTTAGTGGTTAGGATTTTCCTGCTTGGAAAACTTTGGTTCATCAACCAGCAGAATGGGACCAATCAGCTTGGATCACCGAACCATGAATGGCACTATAAACTGAAAATCCAAGCCTATTACAGAAACTCTTGAGCATACCTCTTTATATATTATGGCTCCTGGGTCCAATTTTGATTCAAATGAGGATGGTGTCATAATGGCATCATCAACCTGACTGACTCTACAAATCCCATCATAACCATAAACCTGTTGGTAATGCATCATCATTAACATGGTTAATTCTTCTTTGAACTGCAAGATCTTGGGGATTTTGGAATAACTTGATACTAGACCTTCAAACAGAACTAATTTCACATCCTTCTGTACATTAGCTGGTACCGGAAAATGTACCAAAGTCATCAGTGACAAAAACCAGTTCAATCCCATCCCTTCTTACACATATGGTGCTGGTGGGCCCATTTATGGCCCTCACATAGACCGCAATTAGCCTTTGGGCTACATCGTGTTGCACTATTCAACATACATGTCAATCAAGGTGATTGCCAATGTTACTCAGGTGCAACATTTACATTTAAAATCAAAAGGTGGACATTGGCACAACATATTTCAGTGTCCACGTAACTTTAATTTGATAGGATATTCGTGATAAAACCACCACAGGCAAGAGAGGCTAAAAGAAAAAGAAGCAACATTTTGAAGCAAAAAACAGAGAAAAAGAAAAAGAAATGTGATCTCCATGTTCGGGCTGTGGCTATAGTTATAGTAATACTTACAAATTAATTTCGATCTGGGCATCCAAAGAACTGTTCCAAGCTTGTCGAGATGAAGACATTAGAAGCTACGCGTTCCGGTCTGTTTGGTGAAATGTGGAGTTGATATTTGATGAACCGCTGATGGCACAAAAATAAAAATAAATAAATAAAAACTGTGTTTAGCCTAGCAAGTAACAAGGACCCAATGGGTAACAATGAATATAAGCATTTGTACACATCATATGCACGAAATTCAGACATTGTAATGGAAATGAAGCCTATACAAAATATGAGTAAATGTATAAGAAACTAAAATTGCTATGTGCTGCAATTGAAGACGCATGGCCAAACATAGAAAACTTAGTAATGGGTATTTGGATTGACACATAATTCATGAATTTGGCAAAGTTTTTAATTGCTTAATTCATGAAGAATGTTGCTAAGGAGTCCGGATAGCTGGATAGCTGCCTTTCACCGATCTCATGATTTAGGCAATTAGAAAAATGGCCAAAACTATAGAGAGAGTGTTTGGGAGGAAAATAAGATGAAATTCCTCAACTGATGAATCGACCAGTTCCATTGCAAATGTCTTTAGCTCGATAAGCAATAAAATGTCCCACAAGCAATCAAATGTAGGATCCATAAGATGGTGATAGACAAAAATTGAACCTCGTGATCAATGTGTACTGTCATTTACGTTGGCCATTGATCTTAAGGATTGTCCATAGGAGTAATCCAAGGTGAGAGTCATGATGAATGGTCCAAATCTATTTTTGAACCTATTATGTTATGAACGGTTAGGACTGTAAATTTCATTGTTCATGGATCATGTGGTTAAGATCAACCAATCAAAGGGATTCTTGGGAGACGTGACCAATCAAAGGTGGGTCTTATAGTTTGAACAATCCAGACCTGTCATTAGAACGTTTTACAATCAACATGGACCATTCATTTTATTGACTAATGATCAAGTGATTAGGATCCCATGGTTGCAGGAACTCTTGAGAAACATAGACAATCCAAGAAGCCCACACAATAGAGTCCAACTTAATCATTAGGGCAATTTCTAACATCAATTTGGATCTTCTGTATTACTGGTAATTGTTTAGATAGCTCGAATCACCAGATCAAGGTTGCATTTGAAAAAAGATGAGCAAGCTAAGGTGGGGTCAGATGTGATGGCTGGTCCAGATTGAACTTCTTCTATTTTCTTTTTCTTTTTCTTTTTTTGACAACACAAGGTGTCCCCACCCCATAGATTGACCATTTGATCTTCTTCTTTTTTTAGCACAAATATCTGAACTGTAAATTTTATTTGTCATGTTAATGGGTTAGAGTTAGCCAATCAAACTGATTCTCAAAAGTTAAGTGCAGTCCAAGGTCGGGCTGACATCAAGGTGGTCTAAAGTGGTCATTGGACATGCCCATTATAATTGATCTAGACCTTGCCAACAATGAGATGTCATGATCAACCAATCATAGAGATTGAGATATTGACAATTCAATGTGGGGGGATTTGACGAGCAGTGCAGATCAATTGTCATACTGCTTTTAATGACAATTCAATGTGGGAGGATTTGACGAGCAGTGCAGATCAATTGTCATACTGCTTTTAATGACAATTCAATGTGGGAGGATTTGACGAGCAGCGCAGATCAATTGTCATACTGCTTTTAATAATTTGTTTGGCCATTTATTCTACTAATAAGTAATAATTGATCAAATGGTAAGGATTGTTCAATTAAAGCAATCAACAAGAGATACAGGGAAGCCAAGGTGGCTTTAATGCAGTGGCATTTTCACACCGGGCTCGAGTGGGGTAGCCCGTGGGATGCAGGGGCACACTCGGGGTGGGCGGGGCCCACGGGGGAGGTTTCGTGTTCGATACTCCTCACCGGGGCTAATTAATGCGCATTTCACACCGGGCACGAGTGGGGTAGCCTGTGGGATGCAGGGACACACTCGGGGTGGGTGGCCCTTGTGAGGAGGTACCCATATGATTTGGGGCCCACGAGGGGAGTTCGGCCGAGGTCCTAACCCATGAGATGTGGGGCCTAGGCTATGAGATAAAGGGATTAATTCGTCATACTCTAACAGTTCGAGCTTTTAGAACAAGTGATTAATTGTCTTGCATCAAATTGGTATCAGAGCGGGAGGTCTCGTGTTTGAGGGTGATTAATGCAGGGGCATTTTCACACCGGGCTCGAATGGGGTCGTCCGTGGGATGCAGGGGCACACTTGGGGTGGGCGGGGCCCACGGGGGAAGTCTCGTGTTCGAGACTCCTCACCGAGGGTGATTAATGCGCATTTCACACCGGGCTCGAGTAGGGTAGCCTGTGGGATGCGAGGACACACTCGGGGTAGGCGGCCCATGTGAGGCGGTACCCAAGTGATTTGGGGTCAACGAGGAGGGTTTGGCTGAGGTCCTAACCCATAAGACGTGGGACCTGGGCTATGAGATAAAGGAATTAATTCGCCATACTCTAACAATTCGAGCTTTTAGAGCAAGTGGTTAATTGTCCTGCATCGGGCTCCCATATGAAGGATGAACCATTCCTAACAACTCAATTATAATTCGTAACAAATGGTAAGCATCATTCGATCGAAGCAATTCTTGAAAGATATGGGCAATCCAATGTGCAACCCACATGGTAACTTAGCCGTATTACTAACAATTGCTTAATTGTAAAGATTGTGCAATCAAAAGTTGATGCTCCATGGTTATGATGATCGGTCAAAAGTGATTCTTGAAAAATATGCATAATTGAACTCACGTAATAGACAGTCCAGAGTAACTATTTGACTTATTATATTTTATCTGGATCTTACGTTTTCATGGCCATCGATCTTATGATTGTAGTTGCTAAATCAGAGTGATCCTCAAGAGAGATGGGGAATAAAAATTGAGCCCCAAGGTCAGATGGCTATATCCTAGATCGCTTTTAATAATATAATAAACCGAGACAGTTAATTCTGATGGCCATCAATTTAATGGTTTCCACCATCTATTCAAAAGAGATTCTCCAAGGGTGTCTTTTGAAAGGTATATACGGACCTCTCTATTAAAATGTAAATATGATAAGGCGAGAAGACAATAGAGCTATTGAAGCATGAATTTAGCAAGGAAACAACTAAACAACAACAGATAACTTCAATTTCATGAAGATACTAATTAATGGACTTATTCATGAAGTGGCTAACTCTATACATTCAAATGTCCCATGGATATGAATATCGATATCGTATTGGCCGATACGGCCGCATCGTATCCGTATCGGCACGAGCCGATGTGTGATACAAGGTCATATCAGTCTAATGTTTGATACAAAAAAAAAAAAAGGACCTATATTGGTCCGTCTCAACCCGTGTCAGCCGATACGCCTATAAAAGCCCAATTTTGATTTTTTTTTTTTTTTTTCAAAATTTCACACTTCTCTTCTTTTTCCCATTTAAATCATGAAAAATGCTTAAAAACTTATTTTAAGTTATATCTAGACCTATTTTGGGATCAAAACAAATTATTTGAATGGGATTCGACAAATCAAGGTGAAGTAGACCATTATGGGAAAAATCAGAAAGAATGGTAAAACCTTCACTTATATATATATATATTCATATTCTTTTTGTTGTGTAATGGGGCCATTGTTCACCAAATCATGCTTGATTTATGTTTAATTAGGGCCCATTTAGTTGACCTTCAACAAGTCGAACCTACAAACAAAATTCTCATCAAAGAATCGTCCGATACACCATTGAGTATATGGCCAAAATACACACACACACACACACACACACACACACACACACACACACACACACATATATGAGATAGATTCTTGGACATCCCATTTTTTCTATTTTTCTAATATTTTTCCATATTATTTTGCTTTTTTTAAAAATTGACCAATACAAGCCAATACAGCCCCGATACTGATATGCGATACCATATAGTATCATTTTTCCACCGGGCCAATGCACTGACCGATACCGACATTCAAAACCATGAAATGTCCCCTAACCATCTCATTAAAGGAGTACGAAACATTTTTGCTCTGAAACTAAAATTCCAAAAAGGAGCTGTTTTTAAGATGATACATGTCTAATATTTGGAGCACTAAGTCGTAGAAATCAATGTTTGAGAGCTTCAAACTTGACTAGGAGATGATGAGGTTTGATTTTGAGTTAACTCAAAGCTCTGTTATGTATTGGGTTATCGTGTTTAAAAGGTTTTTGGGTTCAACAACTCTAGTGGCACAAGGTACATTTCAAACAGAACCGATAAATAAATTCTAATAAATTCATAAATCGAGTCTAAAAATGCGATAAATTCATTAAAGTATGAGAAAATGTTTATGACTTTGTGCTTTCAAGTCGTTAACAAACAGAGGCTAATCAAACATCTCCACAAAAGTATTATTGGAGGAAAAATACTGGGTACAGTCCAACTAATTTGTTGGCAGCACTTGATTGGCATGAGGTTAATGGTTGAATGACTTCAATATTTTGAAAGACTTTGAATTCCCAGGAGATTGTGATAATAAAAGCTTGGAATTCAGCAGTCGTAGGGAACGGCAACATACAGCTAATTGAAAGATGACATCAGGATTAGTATCGATATGCCAATCTGGTTCCAGTTGCCGAACAAAAGATGATCGCCCGTTTTCTGTGCTACAAAAGAGAACCTGCAGAATATATGACAAGGAATTATAAGATTGAAGTCACAGATAAAGCCAAAAGCATCAACAATAAAATTGGCTTAAAAACAACCATATTCAAAAAAGATCATGACGACTGTGTGGCTAGTAATAGCACAACCGGGAGCTAATGAAATGATCGAGAAAAGAGATTATGACACCAACATGTTTATAGATGAAAGGGATACTAAGAAAAGCGTTGACTAAAAGTGAGACCTTGGAATGTAGAACCACGCTGCAATAACAATAACAATAATAATAAACAAAATAGAGGCAATATTGCCAAATCCACACCATGGAAAAACTAAACAGTGAGCTTGAAATTAACTGACAAAAAGAAGATGAAGAGTTTGAGACAAACATTAGGCATCATACAAATGGGTCTTGATAAGAGAGACTAAAAATTCACAGAGGACCCAAGACGTAATGAAATCAAAGAAGAGGAGGGTCGCCTGCTGACTGTTCATGTGCAATGTGCCTTACAAGCACTACTACCTCTAATCTAGCACCAAAAAATGAACCATGCAGCATCCACCAGATCATTATAATGTTAAATATGCAGGATCCACCAGATCATTATATATTAAACAAATTTCCTGTGGGGAGGGCCCATCACCAATAGACTGTCATTGGAGCATTTTATCTAGTCACCATCCTGTTTAGCCCAAGGATATCATTGTTTCTTTGGGTGACATGGTCTATAAGCTTCAGGAAGCTTAGCCTTGGAAAGATCCAGAGCTGATCACATCTTTGAGAACCAACTGTTTGTGCCTCGTGACTTTCTTAAAAACAAGTATTTTTACCCTTCCAGATGAAGAAAACCCTAGAACAGTAAACCAATCTAGCTTACGACGGCAATTTGACTGGGAACCCTGAAAATTTTGAGAAAGTTATCAAGCTCTTCAGGAAGAGATTGGAGAGGCATTGTTTGGAATTTGAAGTGGAGAGACAGATTTTCATAGCCAACAACAACAGCCACGATGTATCCTTCAAAAAAGAAGGCCAAAAGAGAAGATCAGGCGATGACTAGATTCAGGTCCAGGGAACATAAAAGGGCATCTGCTGCATTTGACCTGAATCCATCATCTTTCTACATAACACTTTAAGTGCATCCCGGTGCTTTTGTATATGTGGACAGTTTAATCACCAATCTGGATCATCCATTATGTTCAAGAAACACATACAGGACACCAAGAAAATTTTCACACTGACCAGAGGATCCATTCCATCAAAACAGTGCCCTACGAAATGGACAGTCATCCATATGAACCATCCATTCAGTAGGGCCACCTTGGATAGCATATCTTTCTAAGGAATCCCTTTTGGTCAGGCTATCATAACCAACCTATCATGGCTTGGGAATAGAAAGAAGGCGAACATTTAAATGCTCAGGATCATCGGCCCAGTGTGACCTTTTACGTAGTAACCATGAAGAGCGGGTTTGACCTCATGTTTGGTTCAGATTGATGATTAGACTGAACAAATGTCTAAAAGTGCTAGATGTGCACTTAAAGCTTGAGTGCACCCCGGTGTATAAGAGCATTCCTCATATGCATATAACATACCAGAAACTGTTTTTGCCCTGTCCAAGTCCTTAAACCACCCCCAATCCGCTTACCGGAACCAAAATGCAGCAATAATGTTCAAGACTCTTGCCTGGTATCTATCTAGAGAACCAGCACCATTTTTATAAAAAAAAATTGTATGCCCCTCAGCCTTAGCTGTGCACAGCAAGTCCTCATGAACCATTTCATACGATAAAATATTCATCATCCATGGCAGACTGCCAGAGAGGATCTTTTAAAGCCCTGGCATAAAGATGAAGGTTCAACAGCTATGTCATGGTGGATAATGGACCCTAATCAGCTGGTAAAAGAGGATGAAAATAGTGGACTGCGGAATACATAGAAGAGAGCTTGTGCTTTTGAGCAAATGGTAGAAGTTCTTAGAAGAGATAGATTGTGCTTTGACGCAAATGAACATGGCAATATGGTGTTCAGACATGAATGGAGGAGGCGACAGCTGATGGTCATTTAAATGGGAAAAGAACACCATAGACACCCTACCAGTATGTCTGAAGATGTCATAGATGGAGAGTCACAAGAAGAGGATGATGGCAATCTTAGCCTATGATGCCCAAATATGTATACTGGAATACAGATGGTGAGTGGAGAAATGACTCTTGTGTTTCCAGAAAAGTCAAAGAGGATGGATATGGATACATGCATCCCATCTGAAACTTGAATACCGTGAGAAAATTGCTAGAAGTTTAAGAAATGAAAAAACTGATACAATGCTGAACTTTAGGGTGCATATGGAGGATATATTTCCATTGTGCAATATGGCCATTGGCAGAAATGAGCTTTAGTGTAAATTCAAGCTTGCAGCATTGAGCTCACTTTCCATTTCAAACAGATTTGATGGACACTTTGCACAATTTCCAAACTGGGCATTAGATCATATCTTGACACTCATACTCCCCTCCTGCTATGGGATATTGGCCCCGGTCCTTCTTCCTAGGAATCACACTTCTAACATATTGAAACCATTCCCTGCGACTGCTCATGCTCATGCTCCCACTCCCTCTCTGTGCAACCAAGATATATCAGTATCTATCCTTGGCAGTGGCCAATGAGCATAAGATTCACCTTCTGCATATACTCATGATGTGCTCCAACATGATGGATCCATATAAGAAAACAAAGCTTCATCAAATACAACATGATGAGAAAGATAAACAGCGCCTCACTCGGGATCAAGGTATTCCGTAACGGTAACGGTGGCTGTAATGGCCACCATTGTTACTTTAAGATACGGGGTGTAACAGCTATTACGGGGGGCCGTAATGGCTGTTACAGTCTCTCTCTTTTAAAAAAATAAAATAATAATAATAATAAAATAAAAACCCAAAAAACCAGTATCGACCCCATAATGGACCATTATGGAGCTGTTACAGCCTTTACGGGGGGCATAACAGGCCATTATAGGGGCTGTGACAGCCTTTATGGGTCATTTTTTTCCGTAACAGCCGTTATGACTTTTATGACCCCATAATGTGTAATGGTTGTGACCGTTACCTTTACATAACGACCTTTACAACACACCATGCTCAAGATAGAGATGCTGATATCATTTGCAACATCAACTATACCCCCATAGAAACATAGCTTCACATTGCACAAACTTGTTTAAGAAGACAACTGTAAAGTTGAGATAATAGGGAGTTCAAAAACTCCAAAACCCATTGGTCCAGAGATGAGTAGAAGAGTAGTACCTTTTCAAGAAAAGCAAGTTTCCTAAGGGGTAAGGATCAAGTACTTTGACTAATCGAAAAGGGAAAAACGAGAGAAAGTAGGAGACGGGGGATTCGAATGATAACATGGAGCATAAAAATAAAAATAGTTGAATAAATAAATAACACCAAGACCCCCTAGTCCAAAGCATGAAGGGACTATGATTGGGAGAATATGCTGAGATGCACGTCAAAAGAGGGTGGTCAACTAATTTGGGTACACTGAAAGGAAAGAAATAGAGAAATAAGGACAAGAGGATTCATTTTAAAATTTAGAGCTTTCAAGACAAAAGGATGATGCAGGTGGTTCGAAAGATACTAAGAGAATAATGAGATGAGAAAGAAAATGATGAAGTTTTTTTTTTTTTTTTTTTTTGAAAGATAACGAGAAACTTTCATTAAAAGGGCGCTGAGGTAGCACCAAAAAAGACAAGACAGAGGCCAAGAAAGCAAACAAAAAAATCCAACCCACCCGTAGCCCCAGCCCATTCGATGGCAGAAGCCACACACTTCTAGCCACCCAAGCAACGCTTTTTCTTTCGTTTCTGAAGCATCTACCATTCCTCTCTAGTCTCTCCCCAAATCGACCATAAACCGACAAGGAGGCATAGTCTCCAATAGATTTGAGCTTTTCTCCCTAGGACTTAACTGAGAACTGACCTGACTTGTCTTTGCACCACAACCAAGCTGTTGATCTTGTCTTCCAAGGGCCACATAGACCCATGATGAAGGGTTTGAGATTTGAAAAAAAAGATTTCATGGGAAGAAGACATTGATTAGATCTGTACCATGGAGGCTTTTGGATCTAATCTTGTACTGATAAGAGGAAGGAGATTCGCCCCCTAATTTGAAAAGATCGAAAAGGAAGAAGGCAAGAAAGAAAGAGAATAGGGTAAAGATGTTAATATCTAGCTGCTACAAGGAATGAGAGAAAGGAAATGGTTGACGAATAAGAAAAAGGATGGGAGGCTTTGATATTTAAAAAGAAGAAGATGAACGAAGGAAAGAAGAAAAGAAAAGATTGAAGAAAGATTTTAAGGGATTGATTTAAACTGTAAAAAGAATTTTAAAAAGCCTGAAAAGCTGAAACTTATATATACAGAATAGGGAATCGTCAGAATGCAAACCAGGTAGATAAAGCAATCTTACAATAGAAACAAGCAATGCATGCCACAGTTTGCCTCAAGAAGATTAGCACGTGTTTGCGAGCACGCATACATTTTGAACATTACAAACTATATATGTTTTCAAGTAGTCAAGTCATCCTACCTTATCTTTAACCAAACCACCAGATGTAAACACCCCAGCATTATCCAGAGCTGAAAGAACCTTTTCCTGCACCAGTTTCCATGTTGTAAATCAAAATGCTAAAATAATTTTCTAAAAACAATAGAAGCAATTTATAGAGCCATTAATTAAAACCTAGCATAAGATGGTCTACAATACATGTATAGTGACAATCATAAGTTTTGGCTGAAGGTTTTTTTTTTTGTTTTTTAATCTCCTTGAGGCGTAAGTTTTGGCCGAATGTTGGAGAAAGGGATCTGTAAAATACACTTTTTATATGTTATTACTCATGGAAACCAACTTTTCCTGCTTCATTTACATCAAGCAGCTTTAGAACCCACTTATCTTGTAGAAGATGACATCACAACAGTAAAGCATGACTCCAATCACATACATGGAGATGACAGTTGTAAGTTGTCTGTTTGAAACATGGCATCAGTGAATCTCTAACTAACAAAAAGCTGAATATTAAGTAGGTTTTCCATGATGATTGGTAATGCCCACATTTTCTTATCAATAACCTGTCACCATTGTTCGGAGTATCCCCAATATTATTCCTATCTTCAGCTCGACGATACCAATAACACTGGTAGCGATACCAATAACACTAGTAGTCTCAGAAATTCCAGGTATCAGCGATGTATCATTGAGTATCACCAATGTAACGCTAATATTTTCAACTGTGTAAATATGAGGTGTCACTTGTATCCAAGGTGTTCTGTATCCATTACGTTACGACCGCAAAGGCCAATACGTATAAGTAACGGCCATGACCGTTACGTGATACAGGGGCGAAAAGGTGCAGCTGATTTTTTGAGACCGTATCGGCCATTACAGGGGTCATATAAGCCGTAACAGGGTATAATACCGTTATCCCCGTAACGGTCAAAAAACGTCCATCTTTTTTTCTATTTAAATTCATTTTTCTCCACATTTTTCCACTTTTCTTATTCCAAAAACTTTCCTAGATTATTCTACAATTTATTTCGCCAACATTTTTTACGATTAAAACTGTAGATTGAAGCAATTTGGGTGAATAGAAACTTCGATGGTGCCTTTTTCCGATTTCTAGTTCTAATGCTCGATTGTGATGTGTAAATATTAGAGACACATAACCATGTTCACAAATTCACCAGATAACCAGATACAACTCTCACCAAAGAGTGGACTGTTACACTATCATAAACATGTTCAAAACAAAAAATCAATACATATTTGGAATATTTACGTTATTTTGGATTTTCTAAATATTTTTTCAGAACTTTTCGGACAATTTTTTTTTTCCAACTGTTACAAGGGTTGTAAAGATCATTACACCATCGTATCAGTCGATACGGCTGATACCCGTATCGGTAACGTTGGTGACCGTTATGGCCACCGTTACCGATACGGAATACCTTGCTTGTATCACTAATGTATCAATATCGTCAATATTTTTCGACTGTGTAAATTCCAAATGTCACTTGTATAGCCAGTGTATCAGCGATATTTAGATAATGTCACCAATGTGTCGATATCGCCAATCTGTTTATTTAATTAAAAAAAAAAAAAATCATTTCAAAATTTTTTTTGTGGGCACATGATTGTATGCGGTGCAGTGTTCGAATTGTCAACAATATATCGATCATATCACGATATTGTCGTTATCACAACATAGGCGATATCGAGACCACATTCTTTCGTCTCCTTTTTAATCGTCGATTATTTCTTGGCAAAAATATGTGTTGTTGCCATTTTAAAATATCAATAGATGTTTGGATGGAAGTTTGGGATGCTTAGATGGATAGATGGAATGGATGGTATGATTGGACTAGTTTCTTATGACAACACATGCTTATAGGCCCCCATTAAATGGAAGCTTATTATGTATGCAATCCTTTTGCAAAAAAAATTATTCCTAATTATGCAAATATGTGTGTTATAGTATTGCCTAAAGTTTCACTAAAAAAATTCCACCGTTTTTCCCATGTTTTCCCAATGTTTTTGCACATTTCTGGTTATCAATGATATTATCGACAATATCGATATTGTTTTTGTATCACCGGCCAACGAAACTTGTAGCGATACCGATACTTCGAACACTGCCTGTCACTACGTGAGACATGCCCAACTTCCCTAAAAAGGTACTCAACCCCTTCACGTGGTGGATCTAGCAACCCATAATGTTGGGTCCTTTATACATTGGTGCCTTCATACATTGGTGCTGAAATTGCAGCAAATTTATCATCTCAAAAATTATATGGCCCAGCAACATTTGATTGGGCCGTCTCAAATTGTTGAGAACAATGACTTCTCCAGAAAACACTGTCGCAATTTCGGCACCAATGTATAAAGGACCCAACATCGTCATAGCTAGTTCAATATTTCAATAGAAGTAGAAAAAATAAATAATAAAAAGGTGAGAATGGGGTGGGTAATTCCTCAAGTCTCCAAATTTAACATACGGGTACCAATCTATGTATAACATGCCATAAACATGCATATGGGAACTTATTCCCTCACCAATGAATAAGCAGTTCTAGGAAGATATGGCAACCCTCTATTCCCTATTTAAACAATATTTGATTATGTATATACAATGTGAAAATAAGTTCTGAACACACCTCACTTTCATCGTCGAGAATTCTTTCCATGAGATAAAGATCAGAGAATTTTGTGATCTCCAGCAGTACTTCCAGCACAGAGGACTTCACAGTTGCACGTGTCTGCCCATCACAAAGAAGAATTTCACTCCTTCCTCATTTTCCGTAATCCAAAAAATGACAACAAGCAAGCATCTCTCACCCACCTGGAGCTCCTCCGGACTACTTTCCTCAAGGATTACACCAAGCAACTGGCATGTCACCTGCAAAAACATAAAGTAAAGCGCTAAAAAATCATGGACACTGAGATGTCTAATTCATACCTGTGAATGAGCTTCTAGGATAAACATCAAACATCTTTGTTTGTCATTGCTGGTAGAGAAGCTAATGATCTTGCCAAAACCCTAGCGAATGGGGTGTTGCCAGGTTTAACCTTTCTATTGAGATTTGAGAGATGCCAGGTTTAACCTTAAAACATCAGTAGATGAGGGACTTTGAGGTGTGTAAACGTAAGAGGGCACATGAAATATAAAGGAATTGCTTGTCCATGTTTATATTGGTCCTAGTTAATTTTGACAATTTCTGGTTCATCAGACAAATATTGAAAACCCATAACTGGTTCTACAAATTTATCAAGACAGTTAATAGACTAAGTACTTGCACAGAAGGTATGAAAACAGAAACAAAAATAAAAATAAAAATAAAAAAGAAAAGAAGCAAAGAAGAAAAGGAAGATAAAGAAGACTCAAAATGTTAAGGGCATTAAAATTACCTTCCTTCCATCACTTAATCGTTGCCTTACTATTTGCCCTAGAGTTGGCTGCCGAATGGAAACAAAGAACGTCACGCCTCATTCCAAATTTAGCAAGCTGTGTTTAAAGAAGGAAAAAGTCACAAGATACCTTTACAGGCTGGAAGAACTCATCAATTACATCTTGTGCTCTCGAATCCTCTGAAGATGAGAAAGTTCCAGATGAGGATGTAACTGTATTTGATTGGGGATGGGCACCAGAAACACCTGGTGTGGCCGAACGCCGTTTGTGTTGTCTCCTCTGATGCCCAGTAGGAGTTCTCAGGATTTTCCAGGTAAATACTATTGCAGTGACAAGACCAACCAGCGCCCAAATAGAACGAGAAGTCTGATATGATACTTAATCAATGAGAAACTCCAATTGCACATGGTATAAATTACTGAGTTCTGAGCAGAGGTAAAACTCAAAATGTAAAGAAGACAAAATGCTCCTTCATTAACATTCGATGCCGTTAATAATCAATAAAGACAGAAAGAATTGCGACTGCATATGCTATAATTAAAAATAATAATAATAATAATAAAGAATAAAGAATAAAGAAAAAGAAAAGAAAATCCAGCATGCATTTGCAAGAAATATTCAAATCCAACTAATCAAGACCAACAGCTTTATAGATCATTTAATCAATAACTCGAAATGGTAATGTGAATTTTCCTCATTCATGTTAGATATTGTTTGAACAGACTATTAATAGCGGTGGGATCATGAATATAACACCCCATTATCATCTTTTGGGAGCACGGTGACCCTTAAGGAGAGGAAACGAAAGGAGTTAAGAACTGACGTAATTTCACCATTAAAAAATGAAAATCTTAAGAAGGTCTGGAAACAACTTGATCGCTACAAAGACAGGACTTCAGATAATGCAATCATGTCTTTGGATTCTTCCCTCAAACCATGATTCTAAAAAAAATAAATAAACACTGAAATTCTTTTCCATATTTTGATAGTGTTTGGACGGACTATTTATAGCAGTGGGATCACAAATGTACTTCCCATTTTCATCTTCTAGGAGCAGGGTGACCCTGATAAGTGAAGGAAAGGAAAGAGGAGCAAGTTCAGAACTGACTGAAATTTGCCATTTACGATGAAAGAATTGATATTTAGAAGGTCAGAAAACAAGCTTCGTTCTTAGAAGAATGACTTAAAAAAAAAAAAAAAAAACGAAATGGTTTTCCTTATAGGAATCTGAAAGGGCCTAAAAAGAATTTTTTCTAGTAAAAAAAAATTCCTGAGAAAGAATTTTTTCTGTCAGATTCAGGTACTGGGAATGTAACTATGTGGCATCTACAATTTTCTGTCAGATTCAGGTACTGGGATTCTGGGAATGTAGTTATGTGGCATCTACAAACTGTGTATGGGCAAAGGGAAAGAATTGCCCAGAATTATACTGTACATGTTCCCAGGAGAGGGCATTCGTAAATATGACTGTTGACAGAGAATTCATTACAGAGGAATTTGCAAGCTAGCACCGCGCAAGTAATTTCCAAAACTTCTCTTTTGGTGAAAATAGATTCTGACGGGAAATCAATTCCAACTATTTCAACTTCCAGAGGCCCAAATGCAAGAATTTGCATGTACTTATCGATTTCATTTCCAAAGAGGCTACTTTCCAGACACCCAAACGACTCCTAATGAAGTAAAGTTAGGATGCTCCATTTACCACTGAAAAATCATCATCAATGTGTTTGGGGAATTGAAGTATGATTGGCAGCCCTGATGATACTGCACAACCAATGAAATCCATCCGTTCATCATGACAGAAAGCATTTCTAGATTTCAACAAATCCAATACTCTCCGAACAAGAAAGCAACTGAATTTACTTTCAAGACTTCATCAAATCTCCAAAATTCGACTATTCTATCTTTATCCACGGAATTCGTCAGAACTAAAGTTTCAACTCCCAACCAAATCACAAACCAAACCTCAAAAAAGGAAAAAAGAGAATCCATAATATATAAGAACAATAAAAACGCACATAATTCCAAGTAAAATCGAATCGAATCAAACACCAATCGGAATCGCGTCGATTCGAAGGAGATCGGAACGCGGAAAACGGGGAATTGAGATGAGATTGGAGAGGAAAGAAGGGGTGAAAGGAGTACCTGGTAATTGAAAGGAGCGAGATTTGAGATCTTGACGGTGAGATAAGCTCCGAGGCGCTTGAGGAGCTGGAAAAGCTCTTCCTTTGAAGAGTCGTCGGCCATGGCAGCAGCAACAGCTGAAAATGAAAAAAATGGAAGAATAGCAGAAGAGAGAGAAAAGGGGGGGTTCTTTCAGAAACCCTAGAAACCTGAAATCTGTGAATGGTATTTATACGTTCCGATGCGCGAGAAACCCTACAAATTGGGAGAGAGAGGGAGAGAGAGAGAGAGAGAGTCTTAGACTGCAGGACAGGCCGGGAAGAAGTCACGTGACCAACGTCTGGGGGGAATGTCTGCTGGTGTCTGTGGATGCGGATTAGATACTGACAATATCAGTAGCCAAATCGCTACTGAAGTGACGTCATCAAGCTCTGTGGACCCACCATGATGATTTTGTTATATCCATACCGTCCAACCATTTTTAGAGATCTTTTTATGGCATTATAAAAAGAATTAGATAGATCTAAAGTTCAAGTGGACCCACCACAAAAAACCGTAGGAACAGTCATACCCACCATTGAAACATTTATATGGCACACCATGGTGTATTTTTGAGATCCAACCTATTCATTAGTTAACATAGAGATAGTTGAAGTGAAAACAAAAATATCAGCTTGATCAGAAACTACTGTGGTCCCTGAGAACTTTTGAACGGTGGATGTCACTGTCCCCACTGTTTTCTATGGTGGGGTCCGCTTGAACTTTGTATCTATCTAATTCTATTTTTAATGCCATAAAACAATCTCTCCAAATGGATGGACCGTATGGATACAACACACACCATGATGTAATCCGTCCGAGCAGGGATCTATGGCCCACCATGATGTAAGTGTTTTATCCACATCGTTCATAGTTTTTATCAGATCATCTTAAGGGATAAAAAAATAAGACAGGTACATGGTTCAAGTGGACCACAAAGTGGGGATTGAACGTCCACCGTTAAAAACTTCTTAGGAGCTGGAGAAGTTTCGGATCAAGCGGATATTTGTTTTTTCACTTCATCCACGTCTAAATGCCCTTAGGAATAGGTTAGATGGTAAAAAAAACAATAACGGTGGTCCTTTGAAAGGTTTCAACGGTGGGTGTCGTTATCACTGCAGCTTCTTTTGGTGTGGTCCATTGGAGGTATGTCCTGCTTTATTTCTAAATTGTAATCTTAAAATGATATTAGAAAAGTGATTAACAGTGTATATAAAACATTTACAAGACGGTGGGCCCACATATCCCTGCCCGGACGGATTACTGTCCGGGCAGGGGTAGGACGCAATCCGCGTCCTGTCTGCTGGCCCAAAACACGCGCGCCTCCCTATATGCAGCCACACGTGCCAACTATAGGACATCCGAACCGTGCATCATGTGGAACCGACCATTTGGATCGTTTGAAAAGAAAAAAAAAAATCTCAGGTTGATCGATCATCAGGTGGGCCACTTAGATATGGCCGCGGGTTGTTTTCTTACATGTCTGAGCTACTTATCTTTGGGAACGGATTGGCTACTGCCCCTGACACCATCCCCGTGGCTTATGGTCGGTGCTCTGTGGGCCCAACATGATATATTTGTTTCATCCATTCCGTTCATCCATTTTTACAGATCATTTTATGGTTTTATGTCAAAAATGAGATGGATATAAATCTCAGGTGGACCACACCGCATGAAAATAATAGTGATTGGATATCCACCATTACAATCCTCCTAAGGTCCACTATACTGTTTATTTGAAATCCAATCTATTGATTAGGTCATACAGGCCCAGATGAAGGGAACAAACAAAAATCAGCTTGATCCAAAACTTTTATAGCCCCAAAAATGTTTTTAATGGTCGACGCTCATTCAACACTGTTTCCTGTAATGTGGTCCACTTGAGATTGGGATATAACTCGTTTTTGGTTTCACACTGTAAAATTATCTATAAAAATATATGGAAGGCATAGATGAAACACATACATCATCGTGGGACCCACGGAGCACCGACCACCAGCCATTGGCTGGTGTCAGGGGGAGTAGCCAATCCGTTTCTTTTTGGCTAGATCATTTACAAGTTGGGTCCACCTTGTGCACCGATCGGATGTTGGGAGTGTATTGCATGTGCCCCGGGGCTGTGGGGTTCCACAGATATGTTCGTGACAAATCTCCTCCGTCCATCTGTTTTTAAATACAACTGTCCTGTAGGATTCTAAAAATCAGGCAGATGCAAAACTCAGGTGGGTCACACCAACAAAACAGTGGGAACACCAACGTCCACTGTTGAAGCCTTCTTGAAGCTGATCCTGATATTTATATGTCATCCAAACCGTTCATAGAATTATTACCACTTTATAAAATGTAGGAACAACTATCATCCTGATACAAAACTTTTGTCACTGCTAAGCAATCAATCCCCACTGTTTCATGTGGTATGGCCTACATACGTCTTGGATCAGCCTGATTTTTAAAATTCTGTCCTATCGTGTCTTTCAAAAACAGATGGACGGAGTGGATTTGTCACGGACATCTCTATGGGCCCCACACAACCCCGGGCACAGAGATATCTATGTGACCTGGGTACCGGCAATCCGCACCCTTGGATGTTCTACGGATGGGCCAGGTTGCAAGCTGAACTCACGTGATCAAGCATGTGAGCGAAAGCATGTGGGAGATCTAAGCCGTGGCAACGGTGGAGATTAACTGCCTAAAATCAGCCCAATCAACCTATAACCATGAGTCATCTCATCTAGAGCAGTGACCATCCACAGGCGGGAAGCGGATTGGCTGGTGTACCTAACATCAGCTATGGTGTATTGACGTCAGCAAGTTTCGTGGGTATGATAACCGTCAATCCATTTGGTGCGTTCTTCTTAAGACTTGAACCAAAAAATAAAACAGATATAAAGTTCAAGTGGATCACACCGAAAAAAGAAGTGCGGGATATTGAACGTCAACCATTGAAACCTTTTCAGTCACAGAAGTTTCGAATCAATATGAAATTTGTTTTTCCTTTTCATTCATGTATTTTTTATCTTACGGAAAATAAACGTTACGGTAGGCCCTACGAACATTTTAAGAGCCAAGATCATTATCTTCGCTGCTACTTTGGTGTGATCCATTTGATCTTAGGATATGATTCGTTTTTTTATTAATTCTCTGAAATAACATCGAAAAAGGGATGAACGGTGTGGATATAATAAATACATCATTGTGAGGTCCACGTAACTTTGATCTCCTTTGAACCGTTCGTACAGGTCGGAGATCGAGGAGCGTCGGCGCTCGTCTTCGCACTACACGTATCTACACAGCTATATAGCCGATGGTACACCAGCCAATCCGCTTCCCACAAGCGGGCACACGTGGCAAACTGAAGCACTTGTATAGGATCTTCTGCCTCAGGAAACGAACATTTTACTTTTAAGGTGGTCCACAACTTACTAATTAAACTGATGTTTAATAGAATATATTCTAACCATTCATTTGTTTTGATGTGCTGTGGCCCACCTGAGGAATGAAATGACCTGAATTTAATGCCAGAAAATTTAAGCTGTGTATCTCACCCAATGGAAAGCTCAGATCGTACACGGGAGGTCACGCAATGATACTTTGTGCCTGTGAGTGGATGTGTACTGCTCCCACGCGCGTGTGAGATCGCAAACCTGGAAATAAGATAAAAGGGTAAGTTTTTATGGAGCACCGATCTGTTTTTTTATTCAACCTGAATAAAACCTATCTAATCAAACTAAACCTCTATTTTTACAGACAAACCCACAAAAATAATAATACCTTCGCTTTTTTTCGGTACTTTACCCTAAAGTTTAAGAGTGTTTTTGTCCAAAATTGTGTTTTCGTACTCTAACAACCTACTTTGAAAACATTAATTTTGAGGGTGGAAAAAAAAAACAATAACAATACAAAAGAGTCAACAATGCTAATTTTTTCTAAGATAAAATAAAATAAAACTCAAAAGTTCCCAATGGACTTTGGACTGAACATCCTCGTAAGTGGACCTCCATTGTTTTGGACCGTTCACTCGGTATACTTTTATCGGAATGAGTAAACTTTGTTAGACCCACCATGAATGTATGCAGTATATCCATGCAGTTCATCTGTTTTTTCAACTCATTTTAAGCCCTCAGCTCAAAAATGAAACACATCCAAAGCTCAAGTGGACCACACCGTAGGAAACAGTGGGAATAATTACTTCCACCATTGAAACATTCCTTAGGGCCCACAGTCATGTTTATTTGTCATCCAACCTATTTATAAGATTATAAAGACATGGATGAAGGAAATATAAAATTCTGTCGCCCCTAAGAATTTTTCAACGGTGGAGGTTCAATTCACACTGTTTCAACGGTGTAAGAATTTTTCACACCGTTTTAGTAGAACGGATGATGGACCAGATAAAATACATAAATTACAGTGGGCACTACAGAGCTTACTCAGCATGCAATCCGCTTCCATGCGGTGGACGTGAGCTCCCGATGTTGTTTTTTTTTTTTAATATCTATTTCTAATCCCAACCATCCCGTCAGCGGCATTCAATTCAAATTCTACATATAGCAAAAATGTCGGTGATCCAGTCAAGTCGTAGGAATATGTCATATTCAATCTGAGCTTATAAATGAATGGTTAGAAAATGCAGGCAACGGTTAGCGTTGAACGTTTAAAGGTCTACCAAATGGACAGCTAGGATCGTCCAAACTACGTGATTGGCTGGTGGTATCTGATCAAAAAGGGGTAATAGGGCAGGATCGGATTAGTTGAGGGGTATTTATGGCCTTACACACCAATGGGCATGCACTCATACCTATATTTGACATGTTGGGCTTGAAATGGGACCATTAAATTATCAATATACATTTATGATTTGAAATTTTTAATATATATATAAATATTGAAATTTAAGTTCTTTGTTGAGCCAAGTCACTTTGGTTAAGTTTTAGATGTTGGTTCCAGCTTATGTACAGTGAGACCGGGTAATATTAGTTGTATCATAGAGGCCAACCATATAAGATTCTTGTTGCACTTTGGACATGATCCGATGAGGATAGATTTAGCTTTAAGCTGAGTAACCTAGGCACGCCTTAATTCAAACAAATAAGTTATCATTTCTTATTTTATTATTTTATTTTTTAGAATATTATCTAATGTTTTCAGCACATTATTTCTAATACTTTGTTCATTGATATCCTACGTTTTGTTGTGTCTTCAGCCTTCAGTTTTCAAGGGCTCAATCAATTATACGACATATGGACTTATATGATTAACAAATAAAGTACATAAATAAGTGCACTAATAGTTATAGTATGGTATATCAATATATATCAAGGGACTTTAATACTCTCTTACATGTGCGGGATAGAACTCTGCACAGGGACATGTTGAACAAGGGTAGAGGGACATTCACACTATAAACAAACTGCTTGATTTTCCAATCCTAAGTCGGACTTAATTTTCCTTACCCCTATTGGAGAATATATTACATATGCATATTTGAGATTTCTGAGACTCTAACACAAAACCTTCCGCTCTAAAACCATGAATTAAACTGCGTGACCCATTGCATTTAAGACATGGTCCTAAAATTAGATTGTTCAAATAATTCTAAACTCTAATACTTGACAACTTGTATTTAAAAATAGGATATATATACCTTTCATTTTTAACCATCTAATAAATGTCCACTTAAGCATAATTTATAGCTTATGAGACATCTATACTGACACCCATAATTTAAATAGTTTATTTTGACCTTTTAAGTATACTTTGCTATAGTATTAAAGTTTTTTCATTGGGTGCGGCTAATACGTTAGTGTATGATTATATGCAAATATTGGTTTTAAAAAAAAAAAAAAAAAAAAAAAGGTTGCCAAGAATGATTTCAACGGTGGGTGACATGGCCACTCTAATTTTAGGTTGGACTCTCTTTCAAGCTGGTGTCCTAATTACATTACTTGTCGTAAAGTCATCATGTTGGCACCACAAAACTTTTGTTGCATGCATGAAGAATGTGGGAGTCGGTTACTCTCTTTTCATGAATTGAAATGATGAACATGCCCTCGGTTGAAGAGCCATACATAGTTGTTCACAGGTTGAACTGAGGCGAGCTTAGCACAGCTTGACTTGGCTCGGCCACTAGCCGACCCCAACTCGAACTTGGCTCGGCTTGGTCCTCGAGCTTGACTGGCCAACTCAGCTTGGTTCGATTAGCAGCTTGGGCCAGTTCCAGCCAAGTTCGAGGGAGTGCAGCATTTTCTCAAACACATGGAGTGCACCTTCAATTTCTCACAAGTATACAAAATAGCAGGAACAATTTACAGTAGGCAACAGGAAAATCACGATCCAAAGGTAGTTTTATCATGTAATGTTTTTTTTTTTGGTAGTGATTTGTTTCATATACATACTTTCTTCACCACCAGCCGATCTAACGAAGAATGTATGCACCCAAAATAACACTTCGTTGAGTCATTTTATCAAACACTTGGTGAGCAACATCGATATCAAAATCACCAAGTCACCGAACTGGTTCAATTCGAGTTCGATTCGAATTGAGGTTCAATCCGAGTCTATTCAAGCTCAGCTTGAAATTTTTTTGAGCTCTAAAAATCAGCTCAACTCAGCTCGAACTCATTTCAAACCGAGTTGAACTGAGCTTTTTCGAGTTGAATTGATCGAGTTAACCGAGCTAACTTGGTTCGTGCACAGCTCTAGCCATAAACATCCCATTTTCCTTTTAAAATACCGCTACCAACTAATTTCAAGGATAAATTTGTCCACGCAACTTAAGTTACATACAATAGATATTTACTGTGGAAATTGGGCTGGGCCACACAAAGAAAGCCCAAGCCCATCTCATTAGCTAAGGATCTTAGGCTAGGCAAAGCCCAGCCCCAGTCATGGCTGGGCTCAGTTGTTGACCACCTGACACCAACACCACTCACCCGTGTAAGATAAAAAAAGTTGGGGCTGGGCCTACATTTCAGCCCTTTAAGCAGAAGGAAGACAAGGCCCAGCCCAGTACAGAAGTCTCAATGATGTCCACATAAACAGTATTGAATTTGGACTGCTATTCATCCACATGCCCTCCACCATGAACGGCCCAGATCTAACACAAGTATACTACATCAGCTTTTTTTTTTTTTTTTTTCTGTAAATTGCATGAATTACAAAACCAGCCTACTAAATAATTTCCTACACATAAAAGAAGCATTTCCTAACATTTAATCAATTACGTGAGGTGGTGGTGAAGAACTCTGCTGTGTGTCGCCTCCCGATATTTCGGTTTCATCATCGGGTGGATTAGACATGGACTGTTCGATCCTTAGGCCGACGCCACTCCACATCATCTCCTTCTCCAAATGCAGACAATAGCTCTCGAAGACACGCGAGCTGACTGTAACACCGAAATCCAGCAAGAAGAGCAGTTCTAGCTCGAGCCGGTTCAGCTCGGCATTGCTTATGCCTCCGACTCGTGCATAAAATGCATTGTTATAGTGCCTGTACGATAGCATTGCAAACAAAAATATGAAGAAGATGATCATTCATGTCTGCTAGCAATATAAGTGTAAGAATTCTATGAGGTGGGCCTTATTGATCGATGGTCTATATTGTCATAAGGGTTGGATATAATGTGATTGAGTGCACCAGTAGACCCCACTAAGTTGACATGTTTCTAGAATTTGTGTAAGGGGTGGAATGCTATAGCTATAATACACCAGTAATATCCAAGTGGAACTGAGATTACCAAATTCGTGTAGAGCCATAGGGAGAGGAATTTTGATAGGTTTCAAATTCCCCTACCCTCTATTGCTATAAGAATAGGGTTGGATCCCGAATCCAACATCATCGATAGAAGCAAGAATCCCATTAGAGCTTCTCTAAGAGCGTAAGGAGAGGAAGACTCCAGGCCTGCAACATGGCGTCCCAACAAGGTAAACCATCTAGTCCTTTTGATTTTCATATCCGATGCACAACAAGGTCTTGCAATTTCACATATAGTCTTGCAATAAGTGCATTTGAATTGAAACTGAGTCATGGCATCTGGGCCCATCTGGCTGAAATGGGCTATCCATGGGCTTCACTACGGACGTACTGAGACCTGAGATTCCATGCCCAACGGTCTACTACTTGGCTAAGGTTCTATTTGGGCCTTAGATTGGGTCCTTAGCTAGCTATCTGAGAAGCTTAGTCCTTGTTTTTTGATGATGGGCCGGGACAGAACAAGCCCTGGCCCACCCCAGCCCAGTTGCAAGTTGTAACACAACCAATTAAAATTAAACATGTCCTTTGCTAGTTGATGGATGATGCATGAGAAACATAGTGTAAGTGAGTGCGCTTTGTGCCGGTTTTTGATTCGGACATCTGGGGCCAGTTTTCCGTTGGGCCGCACTATCTATATGGATGGCAGATCCCTCTCCCTGGCTCAAATCCGGCTGTCGCTTGATCAACAAAAAAAACTCGGAATGCCTTATCTTGCTAAGACTAGGATTGTCGATATTTGGTTTTAAGAATTCTCAGTTCTACAAAAGACTTTC
The DNA here is from genome assembly GCA_021015155.1 of Magnolia officinalis. NCBI lineage: Eukaryota > Viridiplantae > Streptophyta > Magnoliopsida > Magnoliales > Magnoliaceae > Magnolia > Magnolia officinalis. Next base: position 6,767,003 of record JAJHSJ010000002.1, read on the forward strand.
AATTATTTCTTCAAAAAGTTGAGTGTGGCCCTAAGAATCCTCAAGGGTTCTATAAAAGACTTCCAATTAGTTTTTCAAAAAGCCAGGTTTAGACTATTTATTACTATTAGTGATAGGTTTGGACGGTTTATTTGATTTATCAATTGAATCAAATCAATAGTCGGATTCAATTGTGAAATTCAAAACTACGTAAGGGACTAAAAATATAAATATCCAAAGGAAATGCGCCGAAAATCTCATATTAGAATATTTTAGCAACCAATCTTTAAACTTTTTCAGCTGAATGTGGACTATTGTTGCATTTTTTTTTCCTTAACTGTCAATTTGTAGATGGCATATTAGAAGGTCCTGCCTGGAGGAGATATTTTAGGCATGGAGAAGATATGCATGGTCCATCGGCCGTGGGATGTGTTAGTTGCCTAATTAAAGAATGGATCCCACTTGTCAAAATTGAAAACCTAAGTAGGTAGTGTATCCAGTAATCTGCATTTTCGTAACTAGGCAAGCGACTCGGCTCGCGTAACGGGCTTGCGCTAAGTCAGCTAAGTCACCGAACTGACTCAACTGAGTTTTTAGTTGAGTAGCTTGGACATGACCTGCGACGATCGCGCACGGCTCGAGCCATAGCCCCACTTCCCACTTTTGTGCAAGATCTTGACTGTTGATTAGGTGTGCCTCATCATGCATGATATATGAGAAAAATACACTTGAAACCCTAAACATGCTTTTAGATACCCAGGAACTTCCTAATTAATAAATGACCTGAAATTTTAAGCCCAGCCCTAACCCTAGCCTAGTACTATTCCAGCCAACTTCAAAATTTTTTCAATTCAACCTATAAGAAACATTGGCATTTTTCCTAAAGTTACATACACTGAAATTTGGTGTATAAACCTTTTCAAGTCCCCTTTGATATTCGAGCCCAAAACAACCCAGACCTAGAGAGCATTGATTCAATGAGCCATCACCTTATTAGCCATAACCCAAATATTTATATTCTTGATTACCAGCCCGGTGACCTTTGCCACGACTTTAGTGCTATGAGACTGACTGACTGGCCGTAGAACTAACAACACACCTAGTCTCGGTGCATAACATGTAAGACTTCTATTAGATTAACCATACATGATCATCAATTTTGATATGACCATTGTATTATTTAGATTAAGTAATTTGGTGGGCCCTACTACAGTTGTGATTGACACAGATAGATTTGGTGTTAAATACTTGATATACATATCTCCAAATATATCTTTATAGATCACAACTATAGTAGGGCTCACTACATTGCTTAATCTGTATAATCCACTGGCCAGATTAAAACCGATGATCATGTGTTGCCCACTTGATAAAAGTCTCACATAACTTATACACAAAATGCTAATCCAAATCACTTCATTACCGCTGCTTAGATTCTTATATTGGCCAATTTAAATTGGACATTCTTAGATTGGTCTCCAATCCAAGATGTCAAGCAAACAAAAGATTGGACATTCCAAGTCCAAACTCACCAATCTAAGACAGGAACTTTCCTGCAGTTAATAGAAAGTCCCACCATACCTAAAACCTTTTTTTTTTTAAAAAAAAATCCCTCTATAGGTGATAAAAACTTACAAAAACATTACAATTGAAATCCGCAAAACTAAAATTCATCCAAAAATAATAAAAAATCAAAAGAATTGAGATTGATTGAGGAAACTTACACGTCATCAAGGACCTTCGACGCGACCATGACACTAGTAACAATCAATCTATGTACGTTGAGCGACACGACGAGCGAGTCCGGGTGCTTGTGCATTAATCGGTCAATGTATACGAATCCGACGACGAAACACGACGGACTACAACTGACATACTTATAAATTCTCTCCAAGTAATTGAAAATGCTGATATTTGGAGCACGTACTCCATGAAACACACTTAAACCCTTGCCTGACTCCATCAATGGCTCAATTGGGTTCGACCCCACCCGGTCGTTGCGGGCCACTAGCCGTTCTAGCACGAACGATAGCACCGTTAGGACCCGCGGCGTGGTCGACTCGGCCTCCAGCGTGATGTCATCGTCACCGTTGATCAGCATCTATGGAAGTAATTGGTCACTATTTACACCATTTCTGATGGAGGTTCTTCTCTTTCTTCATTTTCTATCTATGTAAGAAAATGGGATATTCTACAACTGTGCAATGTGAGGTGGAGGTTTGCTAGAATACATACCGATGTATTGCAATGATCCAAACCGTTTATATGATGGGCCTCAACACTGATGGGGATATCTAAAAAGCGAAACTCTTAGATTGGAGTGTTTCCACCGTTCATTTTGGTCTTTTCCTTTGTATATATATATGGACGGTCTCCTTAACCCTTGACTAAATCAAAGGGATAAAATATTTTTGTGTGAGAGTGTTTTTGGGATCCCCATACATTTTGAGGCCCAGCGTATTAACGGTTTGGGTCATTGACAAGAACCTCGATCCAACGGTGACAGATGTAGGTGTGGCCACAGAGATGGATTGCTACTCGCGAGAGTAGCCTTCTCATTCCTACTCTCTCCATATGTGCAAAAGAAATCCGATTCGTTAATCTGGTGGGCCATTCCATGAGACATGAAAATTGACCGGTCCAGTGATCAACGTGGCAGGGCCACGTGTATCTAAAAACTGACGCTTATAACTACCTTCTCATATGAAAATACCATGTGGCACCCACCTGATGGACGGCCTTGATCATGCACACGGTTAAGAGAGTAGGATTGCGATGGCTTCACTTGCGAGTATCGCTTGAATTCTTCTCTGCGCCGCAGGTGCATCGCATCGCGCACGTTATCTATTGAGAGTATCCTGCACTAAATTCTCGACACGTGTCCATTCTGTTTTTATCTTCGTTTGGGCTATCCAAGTTGTGGTTGAAACTAAAGCTGCAGAAATGGGGTTTGGATTTTATGATCTGTACAACGCACGAAACTTGTACGGAGCAGATTGTTTGCAGGTTTTTGAACTGTGGATGGAATTAGGTGGTATACATATAGTCCATCTGGACCGTCCAATTGATAGTCAGCAAAAGAATTACATATGGAAAAATCTAGTGGTTGAGATCGTTCTCTGGGTTTCTCGGCTATACTCCATCAGCAGTGAGAACCCAAGGTTTGGACGGCTGCGATAGACATACGTTTAAGCCACATGAGGGGTGAATGAGTTGCCACAACTTAATAGTCTCTGACAAACGCACACCATGTACATCGGAACCGAAGACTAATTTAATTTGGACAGAGATGCAGGGGCTCCTTATCCGAATCTTTGTATTGAAATTTTTCATAGATTAATACTCTGGTGGACGACGGTCCATACTCCACATTCCAATGCATTCAAAATTTGTACATACCACATGTATATCAATGAAACCGTCCAAATCAAGGGGTCGATTGGTCTGATTGAATGATCTTCATCTATGATTAAATGCCGTTTTTCCGTTGAATTTAGACCGTTGGTTACTTTTTATTTCAATCAGATAGTTAACAAATCAGGTCCATGTGGATCCTTACTCTTGCTCGAGTGGTAGACTGTCAGGAGTTTCAACACTCGGTCAAGGGTTCGAGTATCCATAGTTGGTGAAATTCTACTAGTGTGAGTGTGTGGGGGTGTGTGTGCGTGTGTCAAAAAAAAAAAAAAAAACAAATCAGGTCCATGTAATTTTTGTTTCGGGATCCTCAAAAGAATGGGGCCCACCATTTGGACATTTGCGGATGTATAATTTCTTAATGCTTGTGTATACTATAGTAGTACCATCAGACCCTGCATGAGCATGACATGAGGATGGAAGTTGTTCTCGAATCGTTCTAAGATATTTTAAAGAATAAAAACTTTGATACTCCGGTAGAGGATGATGGATGATACTCAGGCACTCAAGAAATTAGTTAGATTTTGCGGTCGTGGTATACAATTAATGCTTAGTAACTGTCCAAGTCATAGGACCACGTTTTGATGTCATGAAAAAATTGAGCTTGTTTCATCATTTGATTGTTGGATTGGTGGATAGTTATTAGGTGGGCAAAGCATCCACCAATTAGAGGTCGGGATTGTTCAATCAATATGATTTTAGGAATACAACTTAGCAACAGCTAATGACAGAATTTAGAAGATTTAATTTAAGCTCGTTGATGTAATACGTGTATAATTACTGAGTGCCTGCGTATCAAGAACTATATTCTGCAGAGTATCAAATAACCTCCCATTGGTGGACCGGTTCGAAGAGAAAAATTATTTTCCTGAACTCCTGATGCATCTTATTTTTCCTCATCTCCTGATGCATCGAGTCTTGAATAGTGTGCTCACACACCAGCCCGTACAAATGGAGCCCATGTTTAGGTGATCCAAACCATTAGATGTTATGGACCATACTGCGGATAGGAAATTCCCAAAACTTAAGAAAAGTCTCGGCAATAGTCCACTAAAAGGTTAAATATTTGGTGGCTAGGATTTTCTAATCCCAATAATGTTTTTTTTTTTTTTTCATTCTCCATCTTCAGTTGCACACATAAAATTAATGGCATGGATAAATGGACCAATGCCCCCACTTATAAGAAATGGGTGCATTCCCAGGAAAAGTGGATTGCTTACCGAGTAAACTCTGCGAGGTCCGCCGTGATTTAAATATTTTATCTACTCCGTCCATCCATTTTAACAGATAATTTTAGGTCTCGATCCCAAAAATAAAATATATCCAAATCTCAGGTGGACCTCACCACGGGAAATACTGTGAATTGAAATTCTACTGTTGAAAATTTCTTGGGGACCACAGAAGTTTTGGATCAAGCTGATATTTGTGTTTTCCCTTCATCCATGTCTGTGTAATCTTATAAACAGGTTGGATGACAAATAAACATCACTGTGGGCCCTAGCAAGGTTTCAACGGTGGAAGTCAAGTCATTATTGGCATTGTTTTCTTTTGCGTGGTCCACTTGATCCTTGGACATACTTCTATTTTAGACTCAACCACTAAAATGATATGGAAAACGGATGTCCGGCGTGGATAATCCACATACATTCGTAGTAGGCCCAACTGAGTTTCCTCAGTACAATGAAAGCGTGAGCAACTCAGCACGCAATCCTATTTCAGAGAGGGATACCAAAATCGAAGCATGTAAAGAGCTCAAGTGAACCACACCACACGAAACAGTAGGAATAATGATGTCCACCATTGAAACCTTATTAGGGCCAACAATGATGTTTCTTTGTCATCCAACCTGTTCACGAGGTCATACAGACAGATTGGGAAAAAAAAACAGTTAAGTATCAGCTTATATTTCAACGGTAGGTGTGGAATTCACACTATTTTAACTTAAATGATTTTTTCTTTCTTTTTTTAAAGGATGCATCAGGGCTATTCTTCCTCATGGAAGGAAGAAGATCGATAGTGGTTTGAATTGAGAAATCCAAGTTACCAATGGGAACTAAATTAAATAATTTATGCCTGGATCATTTCTTGTTTAGACATTTGTGCATTTCCCTATTGGGTAATTCTGAACTTCCACCACCTTGGGGGAACTACATCAACATTGATTACTTGATGTATTCAAAATTCGTTCATCTGGACCGCCCAATCCATGGTCCACCTCCCAGATAAGATTTATTCAAAGATTCCCATCAGTAATATTTTCCTAAACTTCCAATCAACTAATTCTTTTTGTTAACAGCAATAACGATAATCCGACTAGTGTTAACTTTTGGGCCATCCAATTTTCAATGCTACGGTACCAAACCAGAATGGATTCGACTGAGCCCGAGCTGACTCAGACAAATAGCAATTCATTTAAGCAACATCAAACAAACAAACGACTCTTTTCCAGTAGAATTGTAATTTATTTATGACTCCCATGCTGTACCACCACATGTATTCTTGTCTGAATTACAGCCAGAGTGACGGCACTTGCAATCGAATGAAAGAATGCATTAGTACATGTTAGTAGTTTCATGCAAGAAATGCATCAGTACCGACGGTGGTTTAATGTAAGGAATGCGTCGGTGCATGTTACAAGTTTCAAATGCAGTCACACATCCCCACAGATGAGCAAGGCATCAGTCAAGAGTAAAAGGTCCATTTGGGTGCATGTTGCCATGGACTCACACCCAGATCCATAGCTCAACTGGCAGACTGAGTGGATATACATCGTTTCAACACTTGAGGTCTTGGTATCGATCCCTAGTGGGGGTGGCTAACATGGAGTGTGTGTACTGACATGGGTGTGTACTAGCAAGCTAACCCAAATTTAAAATAATAATAATAATAATAATAATAATAATAATAATAATAAATGTTGCCGTGGACTCACTAAGCCCAGTCAGAGAATTCAACTCATTGAGTAAAGGTTCATTTGGGTGCATGCCACCATGACTAAGTTCTAAGCACTCACCCATGTGGACACTACGTAAGTTGGCCTATCCCCCACTTGCACCACCGAATTCTAGATGTCGATAACTAGCCAAGGACACAAGCAAGCACAAGAGATTGGAATGCCTAAGCTTGTATTGCACTAAAGTAGGAAAGGTTACAACTTTTGAGGAGTGATTGCCAAATGATGACTGTTAAAAAAAGCTTACAAAAAAAGTGTCTTGTAGTAGGGAAGTGGGAAGCCTATTTTCCTTAGGGCTAACAGACAAGAACACTCCATAATCCTGTTCTACACTCACCTGGCTACAAAACTAACCAAACTCCAAAACGTTCTAGAGATCTCTACGCCACTCAACCATGACCTAGCCTTCTTAGAATTCTCTACACTTCCCCACAATAGACTAGCCTGTTCCAGGAGTTTCCACACCATTCTGTAATGTACAAAAGCCTCAAACATACAAGCAGGGCTAGAAATGGCCAAGTCCCTTGATAAACATCCATGCCTGTAACCATGTGCTCAGCCTAGTTTACTGTTTGGAATTCTAGATAAACTTCATGTCCTGACTTTTTAAGATTTGGCGCAAAAGCACACCACACCCATTCAGGATTCTATCTTGGAGGAAAAGTGTCTCCCCCAACAGCACAATGGATGTTACTCAACGACAGCAAGGAAAATATGATCAAATGACAGCACAAGGTACATGAGTTGGAGCCTGATATCGAGTTGATCTTAGCCTCAAATTCCCACCCACCATACTCATCTGTTTCAGGTCTACTGCTGCATTGCGGACGCTAAAACTGCATTATGTGTATGTTATTTTCTTACTAGAAACCGTAAGATCAGAATGGATCTTCTCAGTGTCATTGTCTTATCTAGTACAGGTCAGCAACAGATGCCACAATGAAAGCTTAGCTCTCTTTCCTCTAGGAAAGGATGAGATTAGTAGTCATTTGATTATCAATGCCCTGCACGCTATTAAGCAGGTGCTAACCTGATGCTACTGATTCAATGCTTGGCTTAGATGACTTAAATAGCCAGAAATGGAATCACTGAAAGATCAGAACATCAAGTGCTTGTTTATCACATTGCGACCCAAATCAGCAACCGCTGCATTGGACACGCATGGTAAAGCAACTAACTCAATTACCAATCACAACTACAAACTCACTCCCATCCACCTTCAGATTGCAAGTAAAGAAACATAGACAAAACACATGCCGCGACATTGTGACTGACCTGTCTGCTGCATAACGCGATCGTGCCAATAAGCATCCCTGTGGTCTTCTTAGTTCTGCATAAGAATTAATGCATAAAATGAAGTGAGGGAATTAAAAAAAAAAAGAAAAATAAATACAAGAATAAGCATCGCTATGGCATGGGACAGGGTAACCTCTCCTGCAAAAGATAAAACCTTGTTAGTTCCAAAAATCATGTCAAGGAAGAGCTCACCAAAGATTGGTTCTGCAGTAGGTTGAGCGAACAAAAGGATTTTTGATTGGACGATTGCCTGAACAATGGAATCAACTGCACAAAGATAGTCTAGAGAAGAAGAAGAAAAATAAAATAACATGCCTATTGGCAACAAAAGCAATGTCCTCAACCCCCCCCCCCCCCCCCCCCCCCCCCCCCCCCCCCCCCCCCCCCCCCCCCCCCGAATAGCAATTTCTCAATTACAATGGGTGAGAGCAAGTATTAAAATTAAATTTATTAATAAATAAAGAAAACAATGCTAACAAATCTGACCACTTTGGCCTCCACTCCATTGCTAGCACAAACAACACCAAAGTGCAGCCACCTGGTAAAAGGGCTCTATACAGAGATAGTGAAACAGAAGCTATCGTTTTGTTATCATTTACATCATACAGGCGATTAATGAAAATATATATTGAAGAATCTGTTATTTACAAGGTCGCCAGAAAAGGAGTTCCAACACCTTAATATCCACAGTTCGCTACATAGTTGATCCCTTTCAGCTCTCTACATGCCATCCATCATCATATACAAACACTGGTTAATAAAGTCTCCTGTGAGAACAAAAGAATAGGTGCACACCTGAGGAATACAAACAAAACGATGTCAAACCATGCATCACCTGTTCCCTGCACCTTCCACATTCTAATCCCAGATACAAAATAAATAAAAAAATAAAAATAATTAAAGTTGGTGAAACAGGAATCAACTTTGACTAGATTTAGTGATTTTGTTAGGCAGATATGCGTAATACCCAAATTGGAAACATAGTGAATGGTAAAGGTGGGACAGATTCAGATACTCCGATGTGTGCATAATGCCTATGGCTCTATATAATACCCCATTGTTGTGTAGCAATTAGATGCCTATGGCTCTATATGTTAGGATGGGAAGGCAGCTTTTGAGAAGGTTAAGAGCAAAAAAAAAAAAAAGGAGAATTAGAAAGATTTGTTGCTTAGCCAAGTTGGAACAAATATTTTGAACAAGGAACAATAAGATGCTTGGTGGATAGAAAAATGTCTCGTTGTTCAGCCAAGCATTGTAAGTAGGGCCCACGTATGGTAATATCAGCCATTCATCTGGCAAGGCTCCAAACTCCCCTATCAGATGGGATAATCCAAAGCCTAACATCTATTCTACCAGATGGGTTGGTACAAGCCCTAATAACTCTTCGAGTCAGATGGGATGGTCCATCATGGGATGTCCACGTTCAATTATGGCCCCATCAGATAAGACCCAATTGGTGGGTAACAAATGGAGAATTTCAGCCAATGGCCATTTAACCCAGGTACAATTGGATGGTTAGCTGCTGGGGAGACTTGGGGTATCTCCCATCCATGACGTGCATACCATATGCACCATCTGGATCCCCAAGTACATTGTATTGTGCTGACCAAATTGCTTGATTGAAAATCATATATTTCCACATCAAGGACATTTGTAAGAGGAAAGAGGTAACCCAGCTTGCCACCTCATGAACTGCCCAAGTTGGTTGAGTTTGATTTGGTTCAGGGACCTAGCCAGTCCATTTCGAAATTCAAATTTTTAACAATTGATCAACGGCTTACCTTAACCTGACTCATTATCACCATCCTCGAAGTGGGTCTCCATCTTCAGGCTCTGTTTGTTATTTACAAGCTGGAGCTGGGCCTCCATCTTCGGGCTTTCTCTGTTATTTACAAACTCAAGCTGAGTCTTCATCCTTGGGCTGTCACTGTTATTTACAAAGCCTATCGATCGATTCAGTCGACACCCGGAGACAGCCCCAACCATTTTCTTCAATGCCAATGTGAGGCTCAGCAACCACTGCAGCACCTTCAGACATACCATCAAATGAGCTACAGCTGCTTCGCTGCGAAAGCCTCCCATCTTCTGACAGACCAGACTTCTGTTGCAGCAGTGACGGGCCATTCCGATGGCTATCTAAAGAGCACACCCTGAGTTTAAATAAATTAATTAGAAAATTACACAGAAGCTCTCACTCTCGTAGTTAAAGCAATAGATGAGGAAAACAAATGCAAGGAGAAGCAGTAGTAGAGCTTAAAAACAAGACTGGATATCCAACCCTGGCTATCTGTAACAAGAGAGTAATTGATATTTATAAATTGCTGGCCAAGGAGAAAGCTGTACACTATCATTAACACATATTCATACCCAGATATTGGAAAGTCAGTAAAGCGTTAAATGTTGCTGTCACTAGCAACTTCGTGCCAATAGGTTAGAGCAGAAGTCATGTAAGTTTGAGACCCAGGTTTCCATCCCAGCCTAATTGACAATGATAGAATGGTATGCTAACTCCATGTGCACCTCCAAACTTGCACTCTTGCTCCAGCTTCCTAGCTACGCATATTTGCTAAAATGCACTTCCCATTTACCTAGGCTTATGACATGTCTACAAGCCTCTTAGCCAATAGAATTGATTCTTAAATCTCAAAAAGAAATAATATTCAATCCTACATTCCTACTCTTTAAGTTGAAATCCCGTCATAACCATGCACATCATTAGAAAATCAGTCATAATTTAAATGGGAATGGAATTACATCATCCTGAGTTCATTGGAAAGCAAACTCAATAGGCTTTCAAATGGTACCAATTTCACATTATTCCATATCGTTTGATACCCCAAACATGGGCTGCAAGATAAGTGACACAAATAGTTAAGATTTAATTCTATCTAGACAACTAAGATCTAGGAGACAGTCTCTCCAAGGGAAAAATGTTGAGTTGGGAGTCACTCAGTTGGACTCTTCAAGTGGGCCCACTAATCACAATCACCGTACTACAAGGTCAAAGAAGCGGATCCAATGCAACAAAAATCTAAGCCTCTGGATAGTTCAATCAGGTGCCGTACAAAAATCAACAGTGGAAATTGGTTTGGCCTAGATGCAACCCATATCACGTTTCCCCACTCCCACACTTGAAGCTGCTGCCACTCCCTTCATGCTTTGAGCAACAATAGATGCGACCTGAGGTCAATATTGAGAATCCTGCCTTCAAAGACCCGATGAAAACACCATAAAACTTTGCGTATTTGGATGGCTATGGTTGCATGCAAATTTGTGGCCAGCTTAGGCACCAGACGCATGGTCAATATGGTGATGATCCACCTAATCATGAAAAGCGGAAAATGGGCCCGCTCCATTAGATTGAGGACATCCTCGGGATACCAGAGATGTTAGAAACATGGATCAACGCCAAACACCATTGAGCATGAACTAGTTCTCACAAGCGGGTTGCTGGGGCCTACTCCAGGTTGCTACGACCAATCAACAATCCCAATCCATTCTAGCATCAAGATCAAATGGATACACACGTAAAGGATGCAAACATTCTAATTCCACATGAGGACGCCAAGCTTGGAGGGGTCTTTGTCCAGGTACCTGTTGCATGGTATCACTCTCATCTTAGTTGATATTCTGATCTTAGTTATTATCTGCTTTTGTGAGGGTGTAGAGACAGTAGTTGGATTGAATAAGACATGCATTGCAGTCTATAAGGCTATGCCACACATACAATGGAATCAGCTATAGTTGTTTTGATTTTCTTCAAAAAAGTTTGAGATACCTCAGCCACTTTCTCAGCATGTAGGTGAAGGTGAATGACCTATTCTCATTGACCATCTTACGGAATCCATTATGCATGGAGCTGACAAATAGCCCCTGCTAACTACTCGGATGTCTTCTTGTTGAAGGAGTTTTCCCGATAGTTGTTTTGATGTTCTTCAAAAAAAGCTTGAGATACCTCAGCCATTTTCTCAGCATGTAGCTGAAGGTGAATGACCTATTCTCATTGACCATCTTGCGGAATCCATTATGCATGGAGCTGACAAATAGCCCCTGCTAACTACTCGAATGTCTTCTTGTTGAAGGAGTTTTCCCGCGGGTGTGATCTCAACCTGTGAAGCTCAGATATTCAGTGTTGACTTTTAGTTGTACTCAATGATAAAATCTTTTGGTTGCAACCCAAAGTGCCGTTCCCATGATGCAAAACAGGCTGCATCAGTTGGTAGCCTAAGAGTGCAACCAAGGGAAGCCCAAGCAATGAATCAATCAAACAACCATGATCTCAAGATTTGTAAAGCAATCAATAGCTGTTCTTGATTATCACCAAGCAACAAACAATAACTTTTGTCAAAGCCCCATAAAAATCCATCCATAGTTGGCTCTGATGCAACATGTAATCAACTTTACCCGATTTCGCATGCTCACTATGCATCTGATTCATGTAGTTTAAGAGGCAAGCAAACATACCCGGATCGTTTGGTCGTTGCACAACTGTTGCATGCTCCAAGATCTCTTGATGTGCATGATGGCTCATGCTTGATCTTCTGCACCTTCACACCCGGATTGCAGAAAAAGGATTCCAGTGTTGCGCATGGTTTGGGGACCGAGACACTTGTATATGATAAAAGAAGGGAGAAGTTGAACCCATTGCAGACTCCCTCTTCAAAACGATATCCACACTGATGACAATTCTGCTCTTAACTGGGCATCACCATGCGATAGATAAGGAAGCATTCTCCCATTGCAAACTCCCTCTTTACATCTTCTTGCATGTGATTACGTTATGGTGGGGCCTGCCGGCATGCCCATAATCCCAAGTCTAATGCCCAATACGATCTAATCCAATCCATACCATCAATCTATGGAAGCCAACGCATTGGGAAAACTCTAATATTCTCCCAATTGGGTCAAACAAGTCAAGATTACGTTTCGAAATTGATTTAAACTAGGTCATCAAATAATATGAGCAACACATGAGCTTAGGTCTTGTCCATTGAAACCACCAATATAGGTTCATGGCAGTCATCACAACATTTAATCTTGGCAAAGTGGGACCAATCACTATCGCAAGTACTAACAATCCCAAGGACCAATCACTATTGCAATATGGAAATTGCACGTCAAACATGATCTATATGTGACAATTCTAAGTGGTCCTACCATCTCTAAAAAGACACTTTTTGTCTCAATGAGGCCAAAAACTCTGCTCACTCATAAGCCATGTCTTTTAATAGTGCATAGTGTTGAAGTCATGAAATCCTTTGATATACTTTGATACACCACACTCTGACAGCTTAAGCTTTTGGAGTAAATGGTTGTTTGACATGGTATTAAAGCGGAAGGTCCTATGTTCGAATCTCGAGAGCAGCAAATATGCCTCGCTAATATATTATTCTCCCACGGGGGGTCAGGAAAATCAGGTCCGGCCCAGGGACCGGGAAATTAAGCCCGGCCTATTTATGGTGTGAGTGTCCCTCCGCCCTTGTCAATATGTTCCCGTGCGCAGTTCCCACCCCGCACGTGCGGAGGGGTGTTGAAGTCATGAAATCCCTTGATATACATTGATACACCACACTCTGACAGCTTAAGCTTTTGGAGTAAATGGTTGTTTGACACATAGTTTCAACATTTCAAAAAACTATGCATGCAATATTTTGCCCCCAGCTACTCTCATCACTTATGGTAGAGATAAATGAAACTATAGTTAGCACATTAATGAGCCTCACGAAAACTATGCTGACAACTACTTCAATTCTTATACTAATCTGCATTGATTACTGGTGACTCACATTGTACATACCAGAATCAAGTACTACACACATGGTGTGCCGTAAAGGCCGTTACGCAAAGGTAACGGTAGCAACTGTTATACGTTACGGGGTCGTAACGGTCGTAACAACCATTATAGTAAAAAATGACCCGTAGTTGCCGTTAATGGCACGTTGCATCCCCTATAAAGGCCATAACAACCTCGTAATTGTCTGTTGTGGGGAGTATACAGGTTTTCCATACTTTTTAATCAACATTACGGAGCAAATACAGGTTTTTCGGGTTTTTTTTTTTTCAATTAAAAAAAAAAAGAAAAGAAGAAGAAGAAGAAGAAGAGAGAGAGACTATAATGGCCATTACGGGGGCCGTAGCAGCCATTACGACCCGTATTGTAAAGGTAACGGTGGTGGCTGTTATGACCACCGTTACTTTACAGAACACCTTGACTACACATGACTGGAATCATCAATGAGAATCAAGCCAATTTTAACTGTTAAATAGCAGCATGTTCCTGGAAATTTATACAAAAAAGAGATCATCTGGATGAATGAAATACCTAAACCATAACCAACAAGTAAAACGGACACGTGTCACCCACAAGTTACCAAACAAATATACCACAAAAAGAAGAGAATATGAAAATAGAATCCACATACAGGACCGGAGTGCACCTTGATTGTTGGCATTTGGGTGTCTGGAGATAATCAAAGACTGGTACCAAATCTTTTGATCGAGCTTCAATCATGCGAGTTGGAACCCTTTCAATCTCAACCGCCCCACCCAAAACCTCATCTTTGTCCATTTTGATGCCATCCATCATCATCACGTGAAAGTATATCTGGCAAGAAAAATACAATATCAAAAAAAGAGAGTCCATCACTAGAAAGTGGCCGCAAGCAATTTTTTTTTTTTTTTTTCACTTATAGAAACACATCATTTCTGCATTTCATAAGAGTACCTGTGATTTTGCCCACAATGGGACACGAGCTGGACGCATCTGCAATTCAGCCTCAGAGATGTACAAGTGATGTTTGTCCTCGGCAATCTGCTTCACATTTCTAACCAAACCATTATCGCTAGGATAGACACTAGACCCCTTTCTTGGCCCTTTTGGAAAAAGTTTACTGTTGTCACCATTCCCATGTTCACCATAAATGTCAACATTGTCTTCTCGTTCTCTTCGATTCTGTCTTTGACAAACATCCCATTTCTGAAGTGCCTCAACAACTAATCTCACATCAGCATCTGGTGCTGATTCGTAGTGTGCAACGGTTAGTCCTGAAACATCAGCAATGGAATCCACTCCAGTAGATAGACGCAACACATACTGTATTATACAACCTGAAGGTGAGAACACTAGCAGGTGGTGCTTTGTCCTTGATGAGCTAGTATCTGGATGCATACCCTTGCCTTTGCAATTGTGGAAGGCAGAAGCAATAGCCCCAGAAAGGGAACTTACCCTTCCAGTTGCAGCTGCTGCAGCACCAGTTACAGTGCCTCTCCAACCATTATTTCCATTCTTTATTCTGCTTACAACAGATAATGTGACTGGGGGGCCAGATGCACACAGACTCTGCGGATTGGGTTTTGATGAGACCGTGCTAGGTGGCCAACGAACCGCATGCTTAATCGACAAACCCGATTCATTGCTGCCATTTGTCAAACTAAAATCGTCTGTCTGAAGATTTATGGCTCCTCCTGATGGTGATATTGCAAACAAATGGCTTGTTCCCCTCGAGGAACTGATCATAATCCATTGGCTGTCATCACTGAAACTGATGTCTTGAATAACCTGAAAAATATATGATAAAATGAAGTGCTTTCTAAGCGCGGCCCAGTTATAGATTTAAAAAAAGAGAGCAAACAAATCAAAAGTATATCTACCGCATTTGTGAAGCCACGTTGCAGCCTGTAAAGATGCACATGAGATCTGGTCGCATCGAATCCTGATGAACTTCCAAGGGGAGAGGGCATAATTCTGAAAACATTAATATTATGACCTTGAACTGAGGCTGTCACCAGTAAGGTCCCACTAGGATTGAAACATAATGCCGAAATAGGGCTTCTGTGAGCCCTAAACTGAGCAACAACTAATTTGCTAACAATATCCCTGATGATGACCTGCAAAAATTAAGAGAATCTTACAATAGTAACACTTGTAACCAACATACTCTGAAACACACACACAACCAGTTTCTAGCAGGGTAAAAGATAGCAAGCAATGAATAGTAGAAAACAGGTACTGGATTAGTTTTTTTTTTTTCAAAAACAATATCATAATCTTATGTTGAGGGGACTCAAACCCTAATGCTACCTCGAGACCAACAAAAGAGATGTACTCTAAAGGTGGTGAAACCAGTGTATTAAATAGAGCCCGTAGCATAGTGCTACGTAGCATACCCAAATAGCGCAGGTCGTAGCGTGTAGCGTAGGTAGCGTATGCTACGTTGCACAGTTTGTTTGTTTGTTTTTTTCTTTTAAGTTTTATGTATGTCAAAAAATGTAAAATTCATATCATAAGAAAATCTTATAATGTAAAATTGAAACCAAATTAGCTTTATTGTTTTTAACTTAAAACAATGGTGATTTCTTTATTAAAACATGTGTCGAAACTCGCAACATAAAGATAACTTAAAAACTTAAACTTAAAAGAAAAGAGTTCGAAAGAGGGTTTTCGAAAACCCCTTTCAAACCCTAGCCTCTGACACAACTACTCATTCACTTCTTCAAATCTATCAATCCAAAAGGCCATTGAAGGGAATTTTTTGGCCGATCATTAGAGCCTACAAAATAGTCTATATGTTGTATTTTGAAGAACATTGGAGCTTAAACGAAGGAGACATCAGATTTCCCACTTTCTGCATCCATATGGCTACGAAGTAGCAAATTTCAGATTTTTGATTGATTAAATCTCTTCTTCAACCTGCAAGAGATATGTTCTTGCCCCTTAATGAGTTCATTTTCATTTAGAATGAATGTCTATTAGTTATTTTGGGTTTTTTTTTTTTTTTTTTTCATTACATATCTCTTGCAGGTTGAAAAAGAGATTTAATCAATCAAAAATCTGAAATTTAGAATGAATGTCTATTAGTTATTTTGGGTTTTTTTTTTTTTCATTTTTTCTTTTCAAAATGCTGCTTATCATGCAATATTTGTAGGATAATGTTGGTATGCAATTTTTTCATTTTCTTTTCTTTTTTGAGGTGGTGGTGGGCATTGTTTTCTATGGTGTGGCACACGTGAGGCCCACTGAGGTGTACGTATGGGTGGATGTGCATTGTTTTCAATGGTGTGGCCCAAGTGGTTTGCTTAGAAAGTTGTTGATGTGATAATTATTTGATTTCATTTATAAATGTGAATTAGCCTTTAATAAATAATAATTAATAACTTGTTTGGACATGCTTATACTTGAAAATTTTTTAGGTCTTTTTATATTTTTTCCTTATTATTTATCATATTTTTTCTATTTTAAAATAAAAAATAAAAGTATCGTAAGGCTTATGCGACACGCTATAGAGGGCTGAATGTTACGCCACATGCTACCGCTATTTAAAACACTGGGTGAAACCTTACCAACACTAAAGAGGTCAGAATAAAGGTGAATTAATTTATGAGCACTGGTAAGGGTATTAATGAGAGCAGTCCTCTCTGTGAGATCATGGCTGTTTATCTGGTGGATCTCACCGTGTATATGCGGGATCCCAAAATCAGGCTGCTTCAGTCATCAGGGGGACTGCACATATATATTGGATGTGGACAGTTGCTTGATTCTTATTAACATTCCATTTCACCCACACTACATGTGGTCCACCATATAACCAGACCGGCTTGCTTCACATATATGGTGGAGCCCACCTGAAATACAGTCCAGATCTCATACTCACGTGTGCCATTTGGGCATGTGTGTGGAGAGAAGGATCGACAAGCAACCCTTTGACATGCAGTGAAAGTGACTGATAAGTGCTAGCATAAAGAAATAAGCATTAAAAAAAAAAACAGCAAGTAGGATGCATCAGAATATGAATATAGAGTCAGCCTGTCCCACGCACCCACTCATAACAATCAAGACATGATGCTTACCGTTCCAACATTTTCAGCATCAGGCAAGTGTCCATTGATGGTGCCATTCGTTTTCCCATTAAGATTCCCTGCTCTTACGGAATTATTGCAATCAGGTAGGAGCTCTGAGCAATACCTAGACAACTTCTTATATCCCACATCTCCAAGGGTCACTATACCAGCAGCAATCTGCTTAGTTGATTCTTTTGCATATTGAGCAACCAAGCTCCCATTTGAAGGAGAGGTTGACAAACTTGCATTAGAAGTCAAATGTTGTGGGCTGACACGAGCAGTATTTGAAATGGAAATGGGACTTCCAGTATAAGCCAGCCACCTGGGTCCCACTGCAAGTGGTCCATAGCATACACCTCCAGAACCAGCGC